>LPNX010918314.1:3682-156799 GCA_001517045.1 Pseudotsuga menziesii | reverse complement strand
CGAAATTGAGGAGCGTGATGTGGCCATAGCTCCTGGCCAGATGGTAAAGCGTCTGGTGAAGAGGTCAATTCGCATCCAGCAGATGAAGGTGTCCACTGTCACGCCAGAAGTTCTGTGGTAATAGGTATGCTCTCTTTGGAAATTAAATTGTAATTAATTTAATGGCCAATCATTATAATTTTATTGTGGCTGTTTTCTCCAAATCCTTCAGTCTCTGTAGGAAGAATGAAAATAAAAATAATCTATATACAATTAATCAATAAATTATGAAATGGGTTTATGTGATCGGGACTCGGAGCCTCCATATACTTCATTCTATTCTAATCGTATTTTAATATGCTTACGTTATTTTGTTCTTTATGTAGAGAACCAGTGCTCAGTATTCATTTCAGCTCAAACCTCATCTCGTTCCCTGCAGTATTGAACAAACTACCACTTGAAATTGAGTTTTCAATTTGCTGTTTTTATTTTTTTTAAATTTAGTTGGTCAGTAACTCATCTGCTATGATATTTTGAAATTATGTGATAATGGCGTATAGGAAGTGTGGTAGATTAACCTCTGATCGTATGGTATCAAAGTGTCACATAGGAAAGAACCAACCTTGAAGTCTTGAGTTCGGCTTNCTGCTATGATATTTTGAAATTATGTGATAATGGCGTATAGGAAGTGTGGTAGATTAACCTCTGATCGTATGGTATCAAAGTGTCACATAGGAAAGAACCAACCGAGTTCGGCTTTCCTCTCGTTCATTTCCTGAATGAGAATGGAGAGAAACTTGGTAGGAAATGTTATTTTTGTGGGGAACTCATAAGGAACTAATAATAAGGGTATTTTTTCATTTCCAGTTCGTTTGTTTTATTTTTCTATTTCTTTCATTTGCAGTTTGTTTGTNTTATTTTTGTGGGGAACTCATAAGGAACTAATAATAAGGGTATTTTTTCATTTCCAGTTCGTTTGTTTTATTTTTCTATTTCTTTCATTTGCAGTTTGTTTGTTTATCCTTAGTTTCGTAAATGGAGTAGACTGGTTCAAATTTAAGGAAGTATACTTTACAAACTGTACATTATATTATTTAATGTTGTTGTGATGGGATTATGAGTCTTTGTATGTGCTATTGATTTAGATCCAAATAGCAGCAACATCATTAAATGCTATGCCCTACTACTCTTCACAAACAACAAACTTTTATACTTATGTAAAAGGTACCGTAGTTTCATTTTATTAATGGTTTTTCCAAGACGCCGTTTTTGATAGTTAAAAGAGAAAGTATACACAAATTGAATATTTCTTCAAGCTTTGAAATAAGATTGATAGTTGAACGAAATAAGATTGATAGTTGAACGAGAAGGTAAAGTTTTGAAATAAGATTGATGAAAAAGAAAGTAAAACTTTGAAATAAGATTGATGGTTAAGAAAGAAAGTACACACAAATTTTTAGTGAGTATTTTTGGATGATCACTTTAAAGATTGATACTAAAATTATTTAGAAATTATTAATTCAGTGTTATAAAAAACATATTGGAATTCAATTTGTTCAGTTTTAAGGGTTTAAATTATTATTTGATATTATATGTAATTTAAAATGGTGTCACTCCACTACTTGGTTGTATAACATATTTAACTTTTCTCTTAAACAAAATTGATTGGCTTGCATTTTGAGCTGATGTTATGTTTCAATTTTTTGTACATTAACTTTCGATTATATATTATGAATATAGATTTATTTGACATTATCAAAGTTGTCTAAAATCATAAAGAAATTTCTATAAACAATATGGAATTATGAAGAATAATAAACACCTCACACTGCAACATTTAATACTACGACTATAAAAAAGGGCCAGACTTTCCATTATTACACTTTCATGAGCTCAAACTCTACAGGCTGGTTAACTAAACCCTCTTAGGAAAGCCAAGACTGCCTGACTGTGACAACATTATACAATTTTTACTAATGACTTATTTCCTGACATTTGCACGGTCAGAGACTCGAGTCAGAATTTGTGTTCTGATCATGTGACTTCAATAAAGTGTTTTCAGTTTTTCTCTTATCCTTCAATTCCAATTGGCTTAGAGTTGTCATATCGATCGAGGGTGTCCTTTTACAGCACTCAGAGATGTAGCAGCGAAATTAATGGACCATTATCATTTAACTGTCATGAACGTTCTCGCACAGGGGACTCGGCACTATAGATTCCAGGTTGATTGCTGAGTATTTCTACTCTGTACAGATGAATTTTCCTTGGTTAACTTCGCTGCACCTTGTACGATACTGAAATCTTAATCATCATGTTTTTAAAACCCCACCTTCAATGTAGACTCCTCAGCTGGTATTGAATCCAGCTCTTTTCTGGTGGCATCCTTTATAAGGTTCCTTAGCACACATATTTGTATGTAGAACACCTGTCTTAGGGTGGTTTTTTCCTTTCTGAAAAAAAAGTTTACACAAACACACAAAAAAAAATTGACACTCAGAAATTTATGTAAAACGTAAAATGAAGGGCATGAAAAACGAAAGACCGTCAACAAAAATCCATTTGACGGGCAGAGGGAATTTGAAATTCCAGGCCTGTCTTGAGCGATTCATATATATCCCCTCTGGCGGGGACATAATAATGCAGTGCTTTATCTTTATCGAACTTCTAAATCTGATGTTTTTGGTTGAAGCCGGTTGAATTCTTGTAAAACGCTTTTTCTTCGTCACCATACAAAGGCAAACCATTATTAGCTTGTGGCCACAGAGATGCCTTTCTGGTTAATTTGATCTTAGATGCCTTTTCTGGTTTCTTCTGAATTCGCTTAAACTCAGAGAAAACCCTTTCTTCATCATGAGGAGGTTACGGGATCGAATCCAACCCAATATCTTCACTGTTCCAGTCCACGACTCTCCTAAAAATCCCAAAAGCGCCGTCCGCATACCCGCCCGCTTCATTAATACAGAGTCAGACATCCTCGCATCATCCATGGCTCCCCCGATGGACGAGACTTCTGCCGCTGTCAAAATACAATCGGCTTTCCGAGGATTTTCCACCAGGAAGCGTGCGCCGCTGAAGAATTTGAGGGTTATACACGATGTCAAGGCAAAGGCTGAAGACATTAGGCGGCGTATTACCGATCGTCAAGTTGTGAAGTCGATTCGTGAGAATGAGAAGGAACGCCTTAAAATTACGGAGGAAATTATGTCTCTAATTCTCAAACTTGACGCAATTCAGGTATTTTGACTCCCTATTCCTGCTTACGCCTACTTAGTTACTTAGTTGTATATGTGCACAATTAGTTGGTCTTGAGTTCAATCTCCGCCTAATTCAACATACCGTACCGTTCCAGTTTTGGTTAAATTCATGTAGTTAGTGTTAGTATTGGCTTCAATACCAGTGGTGACAGTGCATCATCACGGTTATATGAGTTGAATTTTTATGGCTGATGTTAGTACCTCTCGGCATTTGTCTAGGCTAAGAACCATATCCAAGGTAGTTGTATGGATTGCCCGTCCTTGACTACAACTTCACATACAGGTTTATGGGGAACCTTTTACTAATCGTATGAATTTCAAATGTTGGGATTTATCATTTCGGTTAAAAACCCATATTCAAATGTAGTTGGTTTTTAGTTGCGAGTTCTTTCTTTTCCAGAAGTTTGTGTCACAGTTTCATCAATATCACACAGGACTTGTAAACTTGCTACTGACCGCCAACTACTTATTTATGTCTCTAGGGCAATTGAACCTTGGTAGGTGGCCTGATATGCTGCTTCACTTTCTTCACAGCTGAGCCACTACCCAGCTGATGAGCTCCCTCCCTCTTTCTTTCAATCTCCCTTCATTTCATAAATTCCAGTGATTAAATTCTTTCTTCTAGAAGTCTGTGGCACAGTTACATCAAAATCACACCGAACTTGCAAACTTGCACTTAACCTCCAACTTGCTCTTGATATCCAACGGCATGTTCATGTTTCCCGGTCAATTGAACCTTGGTGAGTTCTTGATATCCAACGGCATGTTGATGTTTCCCTGACAATTGAACCTTGTTGAATGGTCTGATATGCCACATCACCCTCTTGAATACCCTATTCAAGAGGGAACCATGATCCCACTGACGAATTATCTCTTCTTTCAATCTCTCTATTCATTTTGTAAAATATTAAATTCCATTGATTAAATTCTCTTCTTTTCTCACTCCTGAAAATTTGTACCACAATTCCATCAAAATCCCACAGGACTTGCAGACTTGTTACTGACCCCTAATTGCTTATTCATGACGTCATGTCTCATGGGCAATTGAACCATGGTGAGGCCTCATATGCCACATCACCCACTTCACAGCTGAACCACGATCCCGCTAACCAATTCTCTCCTTTCAATCTCTCTCTTGATTTCATAAATACCACCGTAATCAGAAAAATTAGGGGTTTTTCAGCTTCTGGAAGTTTTTCTGGATTAAATGCCGCTGTATTGCTTCTGTTTTCTTCAATTGTATTCTTCTAGCTCATTGAATTTGTCTGCGACTATTGTTTGGCTACTTTTTATCAATTTATGTATTTTCTCAAATAGATAGGTGACGAATTTTAACGCACAGGGGGTGCATTCATTTGTGCGGGAGGCAAGAAGGGCTGTAGTCCGTGAGTTGGTTGGTCTGGAAAAAGACGTGGATGCCATAATTGCCGGTAAATCTACTGAAGGGATGGGTATGGAATATGCAATGGATTCTGAAACTGGAGAGGATGATTCTGCCGAATGCTTTCTCAGGATCCGAACGAGGAGGATCGTGATGAGGAGCTACAAGATTGATTAATTTATTTTGGCACGAGTAAAGATGTGTTTTAGCCAATGGAGATTTTTTATTTTAACCTGGCAAAGCTCAGGGCTCAATGCTTTTGAATGTGAATCCTTCTCTATTAGGCATCCATATTTTTACAGTGGGAGGTAATATGTGGCTGGCTACTCACACATTTTTTATCTGAATGTGAGTCCTTCTCTATCAGGTATCCATATTTTTACAGTGGGAGGGGTAATATGTGGCTAGCTACTCTCGAATTTTTTATCAGTAAAAAATGAGGCATAGCAATCCACATATTACCTCCCAGATGTATGGTATAGCAATCCCTTCATGGCTGAAGATGTTACCAGAGATTCACTGGATGAAGGACTTAGAAAACTGTGCAAGTTATGCTTCCAAGATGGATGCGATTAATTGCCACTTGCAGAGTGGAGGGGAGCTGATTACTTTGGACCTTTCAATTGTAGGGGAGATTCAAGCTAATGATCAAAAAGAGGCTGATGATATGAGTGTGAAGAAGTCGGGGAGGTCAGAGAGTTAAGAGCGAGTAAAGAGTTGCCAAACACAGAAGCTGTTCTGGATAGGAAACATTAAGTGCATAATTATATTGTCAATTGTTTGAGCCTCTGAATTGTACAATTGGAGAAGCGATTATCTGAGCCCATAGGAAAATAGTGCAGCGACAAGAAGAGGAAAGTGAAAGGGCCCTACAGGGTATGTTCAAGATGGAACAGCAGCTAGCACTACAAGTCTACAACATGGCCATCAATCAGCAAAAGAGCAGGTGAGAGAGATTGGAGGAGAAAAAATTTAACTCGAATCTATGATGCTTTATTGATGAGGATTGGTTTTGCATATTTTAATTTTCCAATCCATGATTTATGTTGGGAAATCTGAATGAATGTTGCTTGAGAAAATGTATAAAGAAGATCACCTCTCGATCCTGGTTATATGCCAATTGCCCACCTTCTGCCAAGTTACCCTGAAATCCTACGGCCATAGACTAATACAAAGCATGTAATATCCGAATGTGAAAATTGTGCATAAATTTTTCAAACAAAGTGTTTCGAGAAGCACGTGAAAACAGCCAACAGATTCGAGTTCCATTCCAATTTCCCACTCCGAGGACCTCTTGGTTGGTGCAAGTCCTTCTTATATGCTGTGTTCACATGGATAACTTGACACTTCCCCACTTCAAAGTTCACTTTTAATGTTATACCGTGGGGATAGATCGCAAGCTGCTATGCCACAGATCCGTGTTCAAATTATAAACAAATGAATTACCTTCTTCTATTTTCCTATTCAGAATAATATATGGAATCTTCCAGCAATGTTATTATGGTGAAATAACAGCTGGCAAAATGCGGTGTTGAAGAAATGTTTTTGGTGAACATTGTATTCTGTGTAAGAGCCACTCACCTGTGCCTTTGTTACACAACATAGCACAAGGTCAAAAAGATTGGCTGTCTAGCGTTAATGCTGTATGCCAAATAATATATATAAAGTACGAAAGTACGATTATTATCAAGTTAGGTTAACAATCCATCTTCAGGGCAGCGTTGAACTTGATAACATCATTTATAACTAGCTTAGATCCAAATCTTAGGTTTTATCAAGCATTTAGGGGATCAAATTTCTCCAGGTACAAACTTCTTGAGTGCAGTACTTGAGAAGAGGTTTGCAGTTCAAGAAATTTGATTCCTCTCAGCCTTTGATAGAGCCTAAGATTTGTATTGTATTACATTGATCATGATAGCAACATAATCCAAACTGTACTTCGGTGGAATTTGAAAATACATTGACAAATATGCATGGAGGAAGAAGAGATTCTTATGGAGAAAGGAAATCTCGATATAGAAACAAAATATCCATATAGTTAAAATATAAAAATTAAAATAGTTTTTTTTTTATGTTTTATATAAAACATGAATGGTAAAACTTATAATAATTTAGCAAAAAAATGTAAAAATTATATTCTGGAAACTATAGATTTAAGATTTTTATTCTGGCAAATAATTTTGTTGAGCTGAGTGTTTTAAGACTTTTGCAAATTTTGGCTGTGAAAAATGATTTAGAGGGAATTCAGATTTTTAGAGATTCTAGTGGGATAAATGATATAAATAGAATTCATAATATGTTGCTGAAGAATTTTTTGCAAAAACCTTTAAAATTAATAATATGCTGGGATCAATATCCATAAAGCATGTTATAAAGAAATAAATTCAAAAGCTGACGAACTTGCAAAAGCAGTTTCCTCCATGAAGGCTGGAAAATGGTTCCTAACTGAAACAAAAAAATGGTGAATATCGGGGATTTTATCATTCTCCCTTGCGAGGTATGAGTACAGGGCGCTACTAGATGTCTATGAAAAAACAGTTCTCAGTTTTTGAAAATGTTTTTGTGATAACCGGCTTGATTGGCAAGTCGATCAACGATTGTGTTATTGCTCCTTTGAACATGCATGAGATTTGCTTCCTTTATTCCTCTCAGGAGATTGATGATATGACCGTGAAGCCTCCCAACAATCTACTCATCCAACTAAATTCTTTAATGGACTTGCAAGATAATGAGAGAATCCCCAATGACTAAGATGTTCTAAATGCCCAAGGATACGATAAAATAAAGGCCCGAAAACAAAGTCTATATTTCTGCTATGTTATTAGTGGCTCTTCCCAAGCCTCATTGATAGGATAGAATCATGAATCCTCTAGAATTGAAGAGGATGCCGCCCCATAAACTTGAAAGGGTATTTTTATAATAAAAAAAACTTACAACTACTTAAACTATACTTAATTAATGTTACTTCTCTTTTTATTGATATTTACTTTTAATCCATTTTCAATGATGAAAATATTTATATTTCAAGAAATTTAATTCCTTTAGTATTAAGAGATCTAAACTTAATTTTATTGCATATAAAGATAACCAGAATAAAAATTCATTTATTACATAAAAAATATATACAAATCTAAGTTTTTAAGTGGTTATAACCGTTTTGTATAGCAATTAAACATTATAAATCAACTTATTCATTATTGATGCGTATCACGCCAGATATAATATAAATACCCTATTATCAATTTTCAAAGTTGTACCATTTCTTCCTCGTGTGGAAATTTCATCAACCTCATTTTCAAGGTTATACATTATTGTGGTTAGTGAAGTATGTCTTTACGCTTAGTCCTACATTGTCAAGGTTATACATTATTGTGGTTAGTGAAGTATGTCTTTACGCTTAGTCCTACATTGCCAAGGTTATACATTATTGTGGTTAGTGAAGTATGTCTTTACGCTTAGTCCTACATTGTCAAGGGACAGGGTTTAATTTGGTCCTTGCATCCATATTCTTCTTACATTTTATTGTGGGAGGTAGTTAGATACAGAAAAGGGCAAGGATTAGGGAATATTTTAAAACATAATAAAGTTTACATGATGGAAAACATTTAATATTTTCCACACAAATGCATCAAATATAAAGGTATAATATAAAGATTTATTTTATGATTTTTTTTCATAAGAATGTATTGAAGGTATATTATATGAGTGTGAGTGTTCATTATATTTCTCAAATTGCATTTATTAATTAAACACTTTACATGAGGCACATATACATTACACAATCCAATTTTGTTTTTTTTTTTCGAGAAGAATAGTTGTTCCTTGTTATTCATTAATAGAATCAAAGGTAACTTTTTTCATCGCAATAGCATTAGTAACAAAATACAGATCAGTAGAGGACTGAGATGTCCTATCAATGAGCTCAAAATGTAAAACATCAGCCAATCTTATAACACCCTGATTTTGATCACAAGGAGGAGGGGAATGTGTGCCCCGGTTTCGACCCCATGGTATTGAATTGCATATGATGTAAATAGCGTTAATAAATCGTGGTGTGGAGCTCAAGACAAAGCCTCCACCATGGATTTAGTGTTTTATGTTTCGACAATTAAAATTGATGCCGATGGTTTATGTGCTAGCTAAGCACAATATGTTTTGAGACACCATGTAAAAATGCAAATTAATAAAAATACCACAACTAGCTATGCGCCGCAACGTGAAAGAGATGGGGGTATGATTTCACAAGGAATAGGGAGGGGGGAATATTCAAACCATTGAGCCAATGGGGAAAAACCACATGTCAAAGGAGAAACCCATAAAGCTGTCAACTACCCATTTTGTCTTTTTGTGCCAACCATTAATTTCTGCCAGAAATTGGTTGAGGAAGTTATTTTCCTTGGGATGGGAAAGGGATGGAGGTCAAATTCGAATTGGGAACACCACCCATTTTGGAAAAACGTGTTTTGGCTTATTGGGCAAGTAAGAGCCCATAAATTCATACCTCGCCTATTCTCTCATGCACAGTTGGGCTCTCTCACGCAGCTGAAGGTGGCCGAGCCCTCTCCTTCACGAGTCCCTGCATCTTCTCCATTCTTCAATGGCTGGGAACCCATTTTCGTGTTGCTCAATGAATGACAGAAGAGATCCACGAGTTTGGAGGTTTTAGGAGGATGTTTCTCCTTTCCTCATGCAGCTGAGTTTGCTAGGCATTTTCCCCTCACAACTTCTGTTGTTTCTTCACTTCTCCATGCCCAAAATTTGTTTTCTGTGTTGCTGAGTGAATATGCAGAGAGATCCACGTTTTGGGGTTCTAAAGAGGCCGTTTTCGCTCTTATGAGCAAGCTGGAAGTTTCCCTCACGTTCTTCTGTTGTTTCCTCAATTTCTCCAAGTTGGAAAAATCGTTTTTGTATTGTTCAGCAAATGGGAAGAAAAGAACCACGATTTGGGGGTTTATAGAGGCCATATTTGCTCCCGTAATGCTCATAGGCGTTGTCTGAATTCAAATTCATGATTTGGGTGTGAATAGAAGTCGGTTTTGCTCTTGTAATGTCCATGAGCGTTTCTTGAATATGGATTTGCTCCCCTGGGTTGTTTTTCCCCATCTGCCATTTATGTTTGTGGTTGCCAAATGTTTCTCTACAAATTAGAACTTGTATTTTGTTGGGAAGTGCATCCTTGTGTTGACTTGGCTGAGTAAGTCCAAGGAACCCATCTATTAGAGGGTTGACTGTGTTTGGATGTGATTGTTGGCTTGGTTTAGTAAGTCCAAGAAACCCCTATGTTATTGGTTGGTTGTCTTAATAGCCAGTGAAACCCAATTGGTTATTGGCTTGGCTGGACAGTCTATGAAACCCAACTGTGTGTTGGTTTGACTGTGGTGTATGGTCTTGATGTGTGTCAGCATGTTGTTCCCTAGCTCCTTTTGGAAATCATGCCCATCTCGTGTGTAACAACCCAGTTTTGACCTCGTTTGCATTAAAATATATATCATGTAAATATTGTATTTAATCATGGTGTGGAGCTAAAGGACAAGGCCCCGCCATTGATTTAGTGGTTTATGTCTCGACAATTAAAATCGATGCCGATGGTATTTTGTGCTAGCCCGACACATTATAATTTGGACATCATGTACATATGCAATTTAATTAAAAAAACCCACAACCAGCTATGTCAATGCAACATTAAAGAGATGGGGCATGATTTCCTAAGGATAGGGGGGGGGTATTCAAACCTTTGAGCCAATGGGGAAAAGCCAATTGTCAAAGGGAAAACCCATCCATATTTCAACTACCCATTTTGTCTTCTTGTGCCAATCATTTATTTCTGTCAGAAGTGGTTGAGTTAGTTATTGCATGGGAATGGGCAAGGTATGGAAGTCAATTTCGAATTGGGCAGAGCACCCATTTTAGAAAAACGTGTTTTGGCTTAATGGGCAAGTAAGAACCCAAAAATTCACTACTCACCCATTATGCATTCATGTTCTCTCTTCCTCACGCATGGGGTAGAGCTCTTGGGCGTTTTTCCTCATTTTGCAGCAGATTCTTTTGTTTTCTCCATGGCTGGGATCTCTCCTGAACAAATTTTTTGTTGTTTCCTCCTTTACACGACTGGGAATTTCATTTTTTGGTGTTGCGCAGTCAATGGGAGAATAGATCTATGAATTGGGGAACTTAAGGGGTTGTTTTTGCCCACGTGAAGCCCATAGAACGTTTCTGAAACGGATTGCTCACCTTGGTTCGTTTTTCCCCATTCACCATTATCGAATTTGGTTTCCATGACATTTTGTCCATGCCCGGAACTTGTATCTTATTGTTCTGTAAATCCTGTGTTTTGGTCTGAACCGGTTTGGAGAGGAAGAGGGAAGAATTAGCTTGATAAACCTAGTGTGGAAAGGACCACACCGAGAGATCAAGAGGGGCTGGTTATTCTTCTTGCACACCCTGAAGAGCACTGAAAGGGAAGGCATAGCCTGAGGGACTGTGTAGCAGAGAAGGGGAAGCTTCCTTGTGTTGGGTGTGTAGGAGTTGAGAAAACCAAGCCATATCCTGTGTAGATGTCCATGGCTATGTGGTTGAGCTCATTAGCTTAGCAATTCAGCCTTCCACCTACTTAGTAGTTTGATAAACCCAAATGTAGTTTTGGCTTGGATGAATTTTGATGTGTCTTTGGCTATGTGTGAGCCTGCCGTAGTTCCCTTATTCCTTGTGGGAATCATGACCAGCTTGGGGGTGGCAGTGCTGCTGAGAGATTGATGAGCACACTAGCCTATGGTTGGGTGGAACGTTGCAGCGACATAGCTGGTTGCGGGACAAGCTTATTTTAAAGATAAGTATCTCTTATGTTTAATCTTTGCAACTGCATTTGTTTTAATGAATTATGATGAACTTGATGAATGCTTGAATGAAATTTGCTTCTACTGTATAATGCATATGTGTATGTATGTATGTTAGTTCAATGCGTTTTTATTATTCATGTCATGAGGCTAGAATGCCCGCTTAAATGATAGCAGCAAAGTCGTAGTCGCGTCCTCTCGGACGGGAGGGGACGTGACATTGGGGGTGGCAGTGGTGCTGAGAGATTGATGAGCACACTAGCCTATGGTTGGGCGAAACGTTTGCAACGACATAGCGAGTTGCGGGGAAGCTTCTTCTCAAGATAAGTATTTCTTGTGTATTTAACCTCTGCAACTGTAATTGTTTTAATGAAATAGTATGAACATGTTGAATGTTTTGATGAATGTATTTGCTTCCGCTGTATTTGCAACTATTATACATCTGCATATGTTTTATGTTCAATGCACTTTTTTTTATGTTCATGGGGCTTAGATTGCCCGTTTGACAACACCGACGGCTTCATCACGTCCTCTCCATCGACGGGATGAGGGGAGGGGACGTGACAAATCTTAGACACGGTAGGCCAGCCAAAACAAGTCTAAAGGGAAAACATAAAGAGCCCAGCTCAGTGTATCCTAGGAAGCGCTCAGGGAAGAGTACAAATGTCAATACCTAGAGAGGAGAAGCAGAGTCAACCTCAATACATCCAAAGGATGATAAAAATACTCAACCCTCCTTACTCGAGAAAAGGCAACCAAAAGGTTGTGAAGTAGGAGGTATAAGCTTGCTCTAAAAGAGTTTAAGCTTATCTTCCCAAATAACAACTCCTTCATAGAATTCAGAGAAGGAAAGAAGGCTAGAAGCCATAGAGAGTGCTTCCTTGGATAAACTGTTTTCCCTCTTATTATGTTCTCCATAGACATGAAGGAAGTCTAGCGAGAGGAAGAAAGACTTCAGATCCATAATGCTTAAACACCACCCATCCAAATCGAGGGCAGGGGGGGCTTCCTTTTCATTAGCCCAGTTAATGATGACTGGTGAGTCCCCAAAGACATAAAGTGTGGGGATGCCTAATTCTTTGGCAAAGAACATAAGAGCCCAAAGAGCTAATAATTCAGATATGGTGTTAGTGCAGAGTCCGCATCCCACCTTGATGCAGAAATAGTGATCCTGATTGATCAACAGATAGATACCAGCTCCTACATAATTGTTTGCAGTAGCCCCATCAAAGAAACCTGATGGGTAAGTTAAATTTGGTGCACTGCCAACAGTTCTGCGCTTGGATTTTTTATTATATTTCACTGGGTAGGTGTGAAGTTGATTCATAATTCTGTGGCTGAGGAGGATCAGATCAGGAGGCTTGTCCTCAAACAAGAAATAGTTTCTGGAGATCCACAAGTTTCAGATGAAGGAAAAAGGAAGGTAGAAAAGTTCCCTTTCCCTCTTGAACCAATTTTCAATATTGACCAGAAAGGAAGTATCATCCCACTGCAAAGGTATGTGAAAATTCCTACTAAGAATTTTCATGAGTTCCCGAGCTAGAGAGAAGCCAACAAATAGATGATTAACAGATTCATTACCATTCCTATAGAGACAACATCTGTTGGGCCCTGGCCAACCTTTTTTATTTAGATTATCCCATGTATTGATGTGGTTTTCCACACAAAGCCAAGTAAAACAAATCAACTTAAGAGGCACATTACAAGACCAGATACGGGAATGAGTGCTAACAGGAGAAAGAGGCAACAGGGATGAAGTAATATGTTCATAATCCAACTTGGCAGAAACAACTCCTGTGGCTTTGGTGTACAACCATAACAATGTATCTTTTACATCCTTTAGTATGATACAACCATGAGATAAACCTTTGACATAATCAGTCCATTGATCCGTCCAGATTCCTTCCAAGTCCAAATCTGCTGTAGTAACCAGTGAGTCTGTGAGTTAGTACCAACTCCCAGGTTGCGGGCCTAATCGAGGGTTGAAATGCCAAAGTCAATGAGATAATCCCTGAGGCCCTCAGAGAGTACAAAGGAGGAGTTCATTCTTGCAATAGGATCAACACCCAGTCTAATACTTTTTCCATCGCCAACCTTCCAACCAAGTTGCATAGTGATCCAGGAAAGAGTTATGATGAATTCCAGAAGTAAGAAGAACCTAGAATAGTAAATCTTTTTTGGCGAAGCTAATCTTCCACAGATAATTTTTTATGATAATCCAACTTTGTTTACCATCACAAGTTTAAAAAAGAGCTTTGTTCCTATATCTACATAATACGTAATAAATAAGTTTACTCGTGTAAAGCTCGATGAAACTACCAACAAGCCAAGAGCTTTATGATATAGTTAAAGGTAACAAGAGAGCTGTGTGATACATTAAAAAGTAATAAATAAGCCTACTAGTGTAAAGCTACAAACGAGCCAAGCCAAATGCTTTTGTGATGCATCATGCATCTAACATTGAGGTTGATCATCTCCCAATGTTGAGACATCCTCTAGAGCTTCTACCCTACTCCATGTCTTGGGAACGGATGCCCTCCACAATTTAGTTGGGGATGTAAGGTTGGTTAAGATTTGGTTCCATGACATAATGGAAGTAATGGCAGGCATGGATCTCCACTAACGAGAAAAGGAGACCTTGAAGCATAAGAATTTCCTCGTGTTTGAAACTCTTGAATGAGATGTTATCACCATTTATGCAACGAGGTTCTCATTGATACGGATGATAGTGTTTGAATAGATGCTTGGATTTATGCCAAAGGACGACACATAAATTTGTATCACAAATGGAGGTTGACGAGGATAAACTATTCCTTTATGGAGACATAAATGTGTATCACTCACGAAGGTTGACAAGGATAAAGTATTCCTATAACACCTTATTCGATGTTCCTTAATGTACATATTTTCAACTAAAAAAGAAAGAGTTTGGAGGTTTCATATAGATCCCCTTTAATATACATGTTTTCCTAAACGCGAATGAAAGTTTGAAGGTTTTCATAAAAAAAAATCATATCAGTATAGTTTGGTTGTATTGACTTTTTTCTTTGTCTGTATGGAAATTTTGAGATACAGACTTATTTTTGAAAACCCATTAAAAAATTAATAATATTCAATCACTATAAAATAAGTATCATTCAATTTCATATTTCATAATTCAATTCAAACATTTATTAATTAATTCTAAATGTAAGTAGTAGTAAATACTTATTCACTTTCTTCTTAAAATAATCAATAATTATTAGCCCTAAGGAGTAGTTCAATTTGTTGGAGTCTAAATCCAAAGATCGTTTGATATTGAGGTCGGAGGTTCAATTCTCACGAATCCAACTCTCTGTGTCCTTCGAAGTTAGGCTCCCAGAACTGGAGTCGATAGGGTAAGGCACCTTCGGGTGGGCCCTTAGAATTATTACTCTGGATGTATCAACCTTCGACCTCTAATCTTGAGGTTATGAACCACATGAAAAAAAAAACTAAGAGTTTTCTTGTTCCTTGCGTAAGGTCACCGGTTCAAAACTTCGTAAATGCTTACTTACCAAAAAACACTTTATATAGATCTTATATATATATTGGTATATATTTAATTAGAACTATATATATATAGTCTACTTCTGTATTTTTTTCAAACTGGAAATTTTTGTTATGTATTTTTTTCGTATTCATACTCGAATTATGCTATTATGCAAGAAACCAGGAGAGGAACAAACCAATATAATTGAAGAAGAAGAGAGTAGAGAGATCATCAAATTCAGAGCTTAGATCTGACTTCCCATCTTCGAGGAAAATTATTTCAAAGGAGCCCGGATTCGACTTGCCATTCCTACTCGAACTCCTCTTTAATTGGTNTATATATATATATATATATATATATATATATATATATCCTGTTTTTTTTTAACTTGTGAAAATTTATAAGAATTTTTAATATCTATTTTATTTAATTAATGAAATTATGAAAATCTTCAAAGGTTATTGTTCTTAAAAATTTTTGTGCAAATGCTAATTTAGAAAAAGGCAATATAATTCTTTTGGAAAACATTAAGAATAACTAAGTGCTTTAAGCCTAATATGAGAGAGATATTGTAACGGTTACTAAAAAAATAAAAATAATTAAAAATATTCATGTCTACTTATAAAATAAAAGAAAATAAATCAAAACTAGCATAGATCCATTTTAAACTTGGATCTATCAAATATCTAAAGGGATCAAATTTTTTTAGGTATAATTTTTTTTTAAATTACATCTCAAGAAATTTGATCCTTCTAGATGCTTAATAAATTTGAGTTTAAGATAGATCTATGATGATGAATTATTGTTGAATCACCAAATGACAAAATAAGTATTTAATTGAGAATAATCTAGTTAACGTTGAAAAGACTTAAAAAATATCTTAAAAAAACAAAACAAACGAAAACAAACGAAAAGAGAAGGGATATCAAATTGTTGGGTGATTTTGTTGAGAAGGGATATCAAATTGTTGGGTGATTTTTCTCCTGAGCAATGGATAGTATCCTTCATTAATGTCCTTGACTAAGTGGTTAGGAGCTATACACTCACAAATCATTTTGTCGTTGGCAATCTCCTCTCTTGAGGGTACCCAATTTTCCTTCAAAGGTGTTAATCTTTAGCGTCAACCTTGGTAGCATGTTCAGCCGCCACATATCCTAGTGTTATGATATGATAGTCTATGGGGCTTTGTTCAAAGTTCAAACCAAATAACACCAATTGCAACCCGAACAGTTAGGTTTAGGTTTATGCGAAGCTTTTAGCTTTATTTTAAGTTTTGAAGAGAAACGAGGTAAAGCTTGGGGAAACCAGTCATATTTTTATGGATAGTCTTTAAAAAAGAACATACATAGAAACGACGTTTTCCATGTGGTTATGTTTCTACCCTTGTTATAAAATGGGGACAAGACCTCCAATCTCATTTATGGTTACTAATAGAACTTGTTGCATGTCGTTGAATCACTTCTTCTATTCCCTTTCCAATTGTATTCTAACGAGACAAGGAATAGACATGTTTGTTATAGTTTCCATAATAAGAGTACGTCGATTCTTTACTTCGGGATCAAGAAACTTTAAATGACTTAGCTATGAGGTGTAGATTAATTGGCTTCTGTGGGGTTTGGTTTTCATGAGGTCACATGTTCAAACCTCATGGTAAGGGGTGTGATGGATGGTGTAACGTGGAGGTTTTATGGTCACTCTAATAGAAGTCCGGTTTCGATTCCTACGGGGAGGTGTAGGAAGGCATACTGCACCCCAGAAAATTCATGTACGACTACAATGATGGTCGTACTCTCGTTGTATCCTACTTGATACGAAGGCTGACCCCAGTTCATGAGTTTGGTATCCACATGGTGCAGTTTGTTAAGCGACATGAAAAGTTTCGCATGGTTGAAACAAAAAAAACTAAATACCATAGAATTTGCTCATTTATAATACATGAAAAGGTGCAAATAACAAACATGACTGAAAACATCAACTTTTAGATATGTAAAATGAAAGTTATAAAAAGCATCCATTAATCTATACAATAAAAAAATAAAATGCCGTAACCTAGAAAGAGTACCAGGAACATGAAATTTATAATAATTCTTAGATAAGGTGGAGTCCTATTCTAAGGGAGGGTCCTATTTTACATATACATTGAAATGCTAAAAAAAATTGTTGTGTAGAGAGTTGAAAACCATTTCAATTTTATATCTTCTTCATGTAAGCTAAAATAGTTTTAACTTTTTTTCATTAAACATTATTTTGAAAAAGGAATTTCACTTTAATTTTAATGTTAAAACGTTAAGTTAATGAAAGGAAAATATAAGTAGTTGTAAATGTCAGTGTTGATATAATAGTTAAATACAAACTTGACAACATGACTAGGTTAAAGGTGCTTAGTTGGATGACAAGAGGGCTAAGTATTTTCAATAGTTCGGTAATGTTGTTCTTTTTATATTTTATTTTATTTTTGAATTAACCAATCTATGACTGAACATTCAAAATTAATTCTAACATAGGTTGATTTATATTTTAGGAAAAATCAATTTGGAACTAATGAATTTGGTTTAAACTAATTAATTTTGCTAACATTAATTCAAATTTCATTTCACCATGTGTAAATATGGGGTCATCATTGGAATAACAACCCATCCAAATGCATCCTAACTTCCACTCAAAGGACCTATTAACGACTAAATATGAACCTTGCCATACATTTGATATGGTAGGATGATTTTATTCATGGTATACTATGGAGTTCTTCAACGTCATTGGTTATTGGTGCAATGACAAGGGAAATAAGGAGGTTTTTGTGCTTACCCATTGAATATTTCACATTAGAGGATTCTTTATTAGATGAAGGAATGATGTAGCTACTAAATGTTTACTTTTAAAAAAAATTGGGTTTTGATGTGGTATTGGCCACTCATTGAGAGGACCATCTTTGTTGAGCTACTTTGTTACTATAAACCTTGATTTTTGAAACTTTTTCCAATTTGTTTGTATAGCCAATCATCAAGAGTAAACACATTGTAATTGGCCAAGGGATTGGCGATATCGACATCAAAGGGAAAGTTCTTATATTCCAACATTTGAACCCTCTCGATACCACCTTCATCAAATATAATTTAGTATGACAACTTACCATTTCTAGACATATATTTTAGCATCCTCCAAACCCCTTAATGAATGAGGGTAAAATATAAATCTCCTCCCTTAGAACATAGCTCAAGGAAGACAAGGCATGTCATGGCTTAAACACCAAACCTAAGTTTTAAAAAATTCGAAGGCCTATGTTGAGGACTACAACCTTGTCTTAAGTGTTTTCATAGAGAAAGGTGAAAAAAAACCTTTAAAGGGGAGATATTAGACTTTAGTGCAAGCAAATGAGGCCGATGCAAAATTGATCCAGGGGAACATTTAGAGATGTGTGGCTTTGGCCCTCCAAAGTAACCAATCAAAGCTTAATGTGTTAAATCCTCTACCCTTTCTATGATCCATTCCATCAGAAGAACTAGCTTAAGAGATCATAACAATGACAAACACCACATTTTGCATTCGACCATGTGTCCTCCAAGGACTAGCTCACCAAGTTCTCAGAGTTCAATGTTTAAACCCTCTCAATATTGCTTTCATCAAATATAATTTATTTTTCCAATGTACCATTTGTGGACGTACAAACTAGCATCGTCGAAACCCCCTCATGATTTAGGATTGCTAGCTTTGGATATTGAAAATTTCCCAACTTATCCCCTATCGCTTTCAAAAACCTCTTCTTATGACAGTGCAATGTTAGCCTCAACATTCTTACCCAAATGTGAACCTCATCCCACAAAGCATAGCTCAAGGAAGAAATGCCATACCATGGCTCGAGCATCATACTCGAGTTTTCAAAAACCAAGGACCTCCATTAAGGATGGAATCCTTGTCATTTATGTATAAAGAGATTATATATATATATAAGGGAGCTATTTAGACTTTACTGCAAGCAAACGAGGCCCATGCAAAGTCGATCTAAGGAACCATTTGTAGATGTGTAGCTCTGGCCCTACAAAGTAGCCAATCAAAGTTGAATGTGTCAATCCTTCATCCCTTCTATGCTCCATTTCACTAGAAGAACTAGTTGAAGAGATCTTAACAATGATAGACAATATACTCTTCTTTTTTCCTTTGGCTCTACGTCCTCCAAACCTTAGAGCACCTCCATCTTCGTCCTACTCCACCATTTTATTGATATTTTATTATTATTATAAAATGTTTGTAACAAGATGATGTTTGGTTAACATTATTGGGATATTGTCCATGTCAATCTTAAGTCCCATGGAAACAAAAGGGGTATACCCCTTATGTACATGTCAATCCAAGAGACCCCCTCAACTGCATTCTCGTTGGAACAAACCTCAATGAGATTTGAATTCATACGAATAAGCAGAAAGTCTTCTTGCTTTCCCATCACATGACATGCTCATGTGCAAAAATAGGTTTGTGACAAGGTCTACTTGAGTTTTTGGTGGGCTCTCTTTGCTTAATCACTTACTTTTTATGCTTGAATTTGTAATAGGTTGGCATGCATTTTATTGCCGTGTCCATGGTTTTTCCTTTATTGGGAGTTTATTCCTTTAATAATTCTCAATCCATTTTATCTTACTTGCAAATATCATCCCATCAATACCCCTATATATTTATTGTCAAAATTCACAATCAAAGGTAACTATAGAAGTAGTCAAACAACTTAGAGTAGAAATCATGTCTCCATTTCAATTGGGAGTGCAAGTTATCACTCTCCATCATCATTGAGAGACATATTTGATGGTTGTTGTATCGTGGTATGAAACAATCGTGCATCTAGAAGCAATTGTCTTTGTTAAAATTTTGTAGGCAACTTTCACTATTTCCATTCCCCTTCTACAATTCAATGTAACTTTTTTTTTTTAAACATGAAACATGTGCTAAGCTAGTCTCCTACTTATTTCCTCTTTCATCATTGCTTGAAAATTTAAGTTCAATAAAATCAAACATATTATATTTATAGTTTTTTAAATATTTTAACATTCTATATAAAGAGTGCTTTGAAATTAAAAATATATATATCAATATTAAACAAAAAGAGCATTACTCTCTTTTCCTAATCATTTTTAGAAATGTTTGTTTTGTTTTTTTTCTTAATATTTTTTTAAAGAAAACACCTTTCAGATTTGATGAGCTGTAGATAAACCCATTTATTTCAAAATCAATATTAATGGAACCCCAAAGACATTATATAAAATTACAAAATCGTCACCATAAAACATTAACACTATATAACCACACTGCGTCCTAAACAAACTTATGATGTTGTTTGCATAAGACATTACATGAACTTCAATATTGTAATGCTAAAAATTACATTAAAAGTATTGCAAAAATATACCATTTGAATTTAAGGATGCTAAGTTTATGAGGCACTCAAGCTTCAAAACTTGAGAACAATATTTACCATAAAATAAGTTTATAAGTTATCACCATTTCTATCACCCTTGCATAGTACCATCAAGTTGAAGACTTTACAATGAAAATTTAGGTTGTCGTAAGTTTTGACAAACTATATAAAATAATGTTGGTTAGAAACAGAATGTTCTCAAACAAACAAGCTTTCTCAAGTACATAGTATCCTAAGAAGCATCTACCCAACATAACCGCATGAATTCATTGAGGCTATCTATCTCATGATGAATGCCAACCTAACATACCATTATGAAGCACCTATAATAAAACTTGCCCAAGACTACTAATATTAAAGAGTAAAATACCCATGGAACTACAATGTACTCTCAACAACTATATATCCTACTAAAAAGATAGCTAGGCATAACAATACAAAGAATATAGTATCAAAACCTCAACATAGACGAGGTTGAAAGAATATGGTATTAGAGTTACTTTTATTATTGAATTATATATGTTATCGTAACCTAAACAATTTTTTTCCGTAATTTTAACAATTTGTTTCTTATTAGAAGGCATCAATATGTGACCTTGAACCAAAAAACTTCAATGCATTTCATTACTTTCCTTGACCCACTACTTCCCTCGCCTAGATTCTTAAACATAGAATCATTTATTTTTAATAGTATCTCAAATACTAACGTCAAGGGAATCACTCTCCCACGTAATATTGTTTGGGCTTTCCAATATATAGTTGGTTATTGACAATTTTTATTTTTATCATTCTATAACCCATAAACATCCAACAAATGCTTTTATAACTAATCATTCATGTTCACTCACCTTGACTCTCTACTTGGCACATATTGTGGTTAGGAACTAGCTTTAAAACCTCATCTTCTTTTGGATCATTGCACCAAGGGAAATGAGGTGCTCTTACAACTTAAGTTGGGGAAGATATTTGTGTCCCTACATTTTTCTATCTGTAGGTGAACCTAGTTAAATGAAATGAAAAAAAATGGGCATTCAAATCTAATGTAAAAATAAATGAAAAGTACGAGGAGGCAGGTGTGGGAGGGGTCATCCTTGACCCTAGAGGACAAATAGTTAAGACCTTTGCTTGGGGTATTGGACATAAGACTAAGAATGAGGCAGAATGGTTGGTGCTTCTGCAAGGCCTAGAAATGGCAGATCGGGGATTTATCTCAAACCTTCTTGTCTTTGGGGACTCTCGCCATGTCATCCTAAAGATGCGCTCAGGTTATTTTGTTGGTTCCATCAACTACAGGAAATATTACGACAGGATTTATCAACTAAATCTCCCCCCCAACACCTCCTTCTTCCATATCCCTAGATTGAACAATGTTTACGCTGATAATTTAGCCAATAAAGGGGCCTCCTTTCCNCCCCCCCCCCCCCTCGCGCTCTCCTTAAGTCTCCTCATCTGGTTTTTATTACCCTCCCTTGGCAGTCCTGGCCTCCTCTATGACGTGTGGCCTCCCACCTCTCCTCCTCCTTCTTCTTTACTCCATGTCCTCTCCTCCTTCTGTCACTAGCTTCCCCACATGAGCCATGGGCTCTCGTCGACTTTTGAACGCCCTTCCCTCTTCTTCCCTGCATTCTGTCCTCATGTCTGAAGGCTGAGGGCTTCTTCCCTCCAGTATTTCCTATCTGCATCCCTCGTCACTCGTGGAACCTCATATTCTTGACCCCTCAGGCCACTGTTCGACCTTCCCCCTGCTCCAATGTCTACACTTGGAGATTTCAGACGAGATAGAAGAGCTCTCTGGTTCCTTCCAAGCCCTTTTAGTGACTAGAACAGGGTCTGCAGATTCTTCCTCCACAGATTCGATTGTAGTCGCCACCTCCCTCCAGCAAAGTGAAGACGTCATTGTTTGCGTTCCTCTCACCTATGCAGTGTTAAATTCCAGCAGTTCCCTTGATGGCCATACCTCTCCTCGGCTCGCAGAACACATAATGGAAAATAGGGGCTCGAGCTCTGGGCACCACAGTGTCAAGACAGATTTGGAAGCCCTGAAGAAGAACATCCACATGCTGGAAGACTTTGTTGCAGTGGGCATCATTGATTATAGGGAGATGGTGTCGGATGTGAAACAATTGGTCTCAGACATGCGCCATGTCTCATATCAAACCAGCTACCATGACTCTTGTATCGATGACTACGACAGAGACCTCAGAGAGCTTATGGGCACGGTTGACCGCATCAAGGAAGACCTCCATAAAGTTGTTCAGATGAATCAGTGTAGCCACTGTCAAGACCATCCTGGAGAAGCTGCTCAACCAATGGAAGAATATACAGTCACCCAGCCTGTGGGGTTCTTAGGCAAACCAAAATGATCTCCTCTTCCTAAGTAGTGTTTTTTTGTACTATTTTGAACAATCAGTTCTTATGTATTTACTCTACTTCAGTTATAGTGCACAGTAGGAAATATCACAACGGTATTAGAAGGCTTTCTTTTTGGAAAACAATTTTTGTAGATATTCTATCTCAGCTCTCTTATTTCAGTTTTCCCAGCTCTGTACTGAATGGTTGTGCACATCCCTTTTAATATATATTTACTTTCATGTTTCAGTTTAAAAAAAATGAAAATTAGAGAGTTGTCATTTTATTTCTTTCAAAAGAATCTAGTTTACCCTAGGTACCATCCTTAAAACGAGGGGAAGTGCCTGATGGTTCTCCTTAGGAAATATATTACACTGAAAATAAAACCAGTAAGAATAAGAATACTTCATTTTTGTCTAACCAAACACACAAGCTAACCCAATAAAATAAACACTGGACAATTTTATTGCAAGGGAAATATTTTTCCAACCATTAGGACATAAATCCCAACATAGAATAGTTCCAAAAATTACTTAATTACAACATATTTATTACAACCATAAATATGTACACTTAGCTTCTATATGTTCGTCAAGTGACTTAACAAAATCAACCATTTGTTCATGATAAATATGCATACCAAACAGTCCTAGAAACTACTCATTTACCATGACATTATACGTTGAAAACCAAATTTGCAAGTAGGGAAAGTTTGGACAACAAAACACTATTTCTATATACATGTGATGAAGTTACAGGTGCATACCGACATCTTATCGCAAGGTAGTACAGTACAATCCTTCAATCTTACTCAAGTTATGATTATCCAATGCTCTACAACCCTAGATAGGATAACCTCAACAAACTAACATCATATTGTTAAAGAAATGTAACTTCAAAAGATATTCTATTGTAATTTTATTGAATTATTATTATTCCTCCTTTCGGAGGTGTTATTCCTCCTTTCAGAGATGTCATTGATGTACTTGGTCTTCTAAAAGTATTGAGGTAAAACCTCTGTTGTAAGTCGGGTCAATAGTACCCAAAAAAGCATTTTATAAATGTTGTTTTGAGTATAAATAGGTGAGGCATCTCCCTCATTTGGACACACTCAAGCAAGTTTGCTAGAGATAGGAGCAGTCCATTTGAGAGAGAGGAAGCAACTACTCTTATTCTAGGGGTCTTACACTGTACTCGATTGAATTCTATATCGAGGAAGTTTTGTTGGGTTTTCTCCTCCACGAGAATTTCTTAGGATAAATCTTTGTGTTCTCTTTGTTCTATTGTGTTTGTCATTATTTCAGTGATCCTTTCGTTTTTGGCATAATACTTTTAAAAATCTAACATGGTATCAGATCCAACTTGAAAGAAGTAATTGTGTAGCAGCTTATCCAACAGTACAAAAATCTAGGGCTTACTACTCCGGCCAACTCCTTCCACAAATCAGTTGAAAAAGGAGTACCAACTAACTCACCCTGGGAGGGTGCATCTTTCTATCGAAACGGTTTTCAGTTTTGTGGATTTTCAAATTTTTAACCTACCACTACTGCCAAGAAAACTAGGGCATCAAGTATTTTGCAGTTTTGTCCACATCATTGGAGAAAGGACCTCACTAATTAGCTCACATTGAGGATGAACATATTTTCCTCCAATCAGATTTGCAAGTGACCATAGTTGAAAAATTGAGGTTTTTCTACCAAACCTTAAGTTTTCCAGAAGCAGGTTCCATAAGCAGTCTTCTTATTGGTAAGTTCTACTTCTTATATTTCCATTTGAGATTATCATTCATTAAATATGACAAACAATACCAAACTTGATGAAAATATTGAAGGAGCTGAGAATTTTAGAGCATGGAAGTATAGAGCCATACTCATCCTTGAAGAACATGACCTAGAAGGCTACATCAAAGAGGAAGTCCAAGAACCAAAAGGAGATGAAGCAAAAGCAAAGCACAAGAAGGATGTGATCAATGTTAAGAGGATCATAGTTGATTACATCAAGGATCATTTGATCCCTCAAGTATCTTCAAAGAAGACTCCAAAGGAAATGTTTGATACAATGTACGGTCCATTTGAAGGAAAGAACATCAATAGAAGAATGACCTTGAGCAATCAACTCAAGGGTGTAAAGATACAAAAGACAGAGACTATGCAGTCATACTCCACAAGAGCATCTCAAATCAAAGAACAATTGGAAGCTATTGGTGACATGGTAGAAGAAGCAAAAATTATGATGACCACCTTGAATGATCTTCCAAGGGAGTGGGAATCCTTCATTAAAGGAATATGTGATAGAAGAAAGTTGACCCAATTTAATAGACTATGGGAAGAATGCGTTTAAGAAGAACTTGAAGGATAGCAAATAGAGAAGAAAAATTAACTGGCAATGAAGATCAAGCTTTGATAGCCCATACAAAGAATGGAAAGAACAAGAGAAATGATCATGATTAATCTCCCAGAAGAACTCAAATATTTCAAAGGAACACAAGGACCAAAAGGGACTACTCATCCTTTGAATGTTTCACATGTCATAAGATGGGACACATTGCAAGAAATTGTCCCATTAAAGAAGAACAAATCAAGAAGAGAAACAAGAAGTTTCATGCCCTTGCAATCGAATATGATGACCCAGTTGAAGAGAAGTCCAATGAAGATGAAGACTCCAGTGAAGAATATGTCTTAATTTCAGCTCTCGCGGGTTTAGTCTCACATGGAAGTGACACTTGGCTCATAGATAGTGGTGCCTCCAAAGATGACAGGTTTCAAAGACTCCCTCTCATGTCTTATTCAGAAAGACTCACCATACATAGTGAAGCTTGGAGATGATTAACAATATCCCATCAAAGGAATGAGAGAAGCCTCTTATAAGTTGAATTCCGGAAATTCCATGAATTTGAAAGAAGTCTTATATGAAAAATAATTTCCTTTCTATCTCAACCTTAGATAAGAAAGGTTTCAGAGTTGCTTTTGTAGATGGAAAAGTCCTCATGTGGCTAAAAGGAAAGACAATAAATGATGCAATTGTGATTGGAATTGAAGAAGGAGAACTCTACAAATTAAAGGGACACTCAGATTCAGCCTTAACAGCTAGTACCATTAGCCCATGTGAGCTCTGGTATAGAATACTTGCTCATGTGAACTACAAAGCATTGCCAATCGTGAGCAAGGTAGTACAAGGTTTATCAAATATCTAGATTGATCATGAAGGAGTTTGCAAGGGATGTGCACAATAAATGAATACCAATAACTCATTTCCAAGCAGCAACAGTAAAGTGAAAGGGATCTTTGACATAGTTCACTCAGATGTATGTGGTACGATGTCAGCTACTTCTTTAAGTGGGTATGTTTAATATGTTTCCTTTATTGATGACTATTTCTGGAAAACTTGGATTTACTTCTTGAAGAGTAAAGATGAAGTATTTGAAAAGTTCAAATATTCAAGGCCCTTGTAGAGAATCTCTCTGAAAAGAAGATCAAGACCTTGAGATCAGACGATGGAGGAGAATTCACTTCAGATGAATTCAAGGATTTCTGTAAAGAAGTTGGAATTAAGAGGGAGCTCACCACCCCATATAATCCTCAACATAATGGAGTGGAAAAAAGAATGAATAGATCCATCATGGAAGCAATGAAATCCATGATCCATGATCATGATCTACCTATGCACTTATGGGTTGAAGCAGTTAAGACCGCAATTTATGTATAGAAAAAAATATCCCATAGTGATCTTGTGAACAAGGCTCCAAGAGAAATGTTTGTCGGTGAGAAGCCCGAAGTCAGCCACTTGAAGATATTTGGTTGTCCTATGTGCATACATGATCCCAAGGAGAAAAGATCAAAGTTAGACCCTTCAGGAAAGAAGTGGATATTTGTTGGTTATATTGATCAATCAAAATCTTACCGAGTCCACATCCCTAGTTACCATCATATCAAGATTAGCAGAGATGTTACATTTGATGAGGCTGCAACTTTCAACAAGTCTAGAAAGAACCATATAGATGAGGATCATGAAGAGGAGCATGAAACTCCTAGAGTTGCAAAGACCAGCAGATTACTAGTTCAAGATGTTGAAGAAGAGCATACACCAGAAGAACATGACATGGCAGAGCCACAAAGACCTATGGAGACACCTCATGAGATGATCTCATGAAAAAGAATACCAACTTGGGCTCGTGAAATAATTCAAGATGTGGAAAAGTATGGTGCTCTAGAAGGAAGCAAGAGACCAAGGCCATAATCCATCTATGTGGCCTTGATGTGCAACCTTGTTGATGAAGAACCTACATGTTTTGAAGAAGCAACAAAGAATAAGGAATGGATGGATGCCATGATCAAAGAATATCATTCTATCGTAAAGAATAATGTTTGGGATGTGGTGGAAAGATCGAAAGATAAACCAGTAGTCTCTTTAAAGTGGATATTCAAGACAAAACATTCAGCACATGGCAGTATTGAAAAATACAAGGCAAGATTTGTAGCCTGAGGATTCTCTCAAAAGGAAGGAATTGATTATGAAGAGACTTTGCAACAATAGAAATATACACTTCAATCAGAACTAAGGCTTGCCTTGGCAGCCAAAATGAAATGGAAGCTACACCAGATAGACATAAAGACGATTTTTTTGAATGGTGTGATATAAGAGAAAGTATACATTGAGAAACCATAAGGTTTTGAAACACATGATAAAAAGACGCATGTGTTCATATTGAAGAAAGCATTGTATGGGTTAAAGAAAGCACCCAGAGTGTGGTATGGAAGGATTGATGGCTTCTTGATGAGTTCGGGCTTTACCAAATGAAAGCATATTCCAACCTTTACTATAAGGTTGTAGATGATGGACTTATGATATTATTGCTATATGTGGATGATGTATTTTTTACATGAGAAGAGAAGCTCATCAATGAATAAGAAGAAGCTTGTGACAGAATTTGAGATGAAAGACCTTGTATGATGCATTATTTTATAGGTATTGAAGTATGGCAGTTCCCATATGAGATTTTCCTAAATCAAAGAAAATATGTAGTTGAGATCCTAAAGAGATTTGGGATGATGTATTGCAAAGAAATGAATACTCCGAAGCTCGTGAATGATGATTCCTCACAAACAACAGATGTTACACTATACAAACAGATTATTGGCTCACTGATGTATCTAACAAATACAAGACCAGATATATGTTTTGATGTGAACACCTTGATCAGTGCATGGTGGAGCCCCAACATGTTCACTTAGTTGTAGCAAAACATGTGATGAGGTACCTAAAGGGTACATTGGATTGTGGCCTCATCTATGTAGCTGATAGTGAGATTAGATTACACAATTATATAGATTCAGATTGGGTAGGCAATGTTGAAGATAGAAAGAGCACTTCAAGATGTTGTTTTAGTTTGCACTTCAAGATGTTGTTTTAGTTTTGGATCAGGTGTGATCTCATGGCTTAGCAGAAAGCAGACCAATGTATCTCTCAGTATGGCAGAGGCTGAATATATTGTAGAATGTTCAGCCTGTAGCAAAGCAGTGTGGCTTCACAAGTTGTTGACGGAATTGTTTACTACCAATATGGATGTGACTGATATCTACTGCGATAACCAGAGTTGCATCAAGATGTCAAAAAACCTGGTGTTCCACGACAAATCAAAGCATATAAAAATCAAGTACCACTACATCTGGGATATGGTGCAGAGGGGAGTTGTACAACTTCAGTGTGTTCCTACACAGGAACAAGTTTTTGATGTGTTGAGTAAGTCTCTTTCTCGTATAAAGTTTGAATACTTTTGAGACAATCTTGGTGTAGTCCAAAAGGACCTCCCTTGTAAGAGGGAGTGATGATGATGATGTGGTTTCCTATAGCAGTGGTGTGACAACTCAGTCTAAGATTGGTATGTCAGCCTGACAAGCCCTAGTTGATCCTAATGGGATTGGTATGTCACTACTGACAAGGTCTGGTTGATCCTAGGGGGATTCGTATGTATGACTAGGCTTGTGTTATAATAATAATAATAATAATAATAATGTTAAATACAAATACATAAACAATATATAAATTAATAATCAACTAATAATTACTATTACTGTAAAGAGGACACGACTCCTCCCAAGAGGTGTCTAAGCCATATTTAAAGGCATGTCTTTAATTGTAAAATATCATCAATCAGTTTATTCAATATGCATTATTTACTATGGAGATGAATCTCTTCTTTATCTGGATATGGATTCTTCCATAACACACAGATTCAGTGTTACAGTGGTATCATAGTCCCTTCCTAGGCCGGAAAAACAAAAAAAAGAGAAAGTAAAAAAAAGCATACGAAGATCCCATAAAAAGGGGAAAGAAGAAATAACGAAAAAAAAACAACATACAGTTTATAAAACCAAATCTTGGTTTTATAAACATAAAAGGTTTTATTAATCCCTAATTCCCACGTTCACCCCCAAAAATAAACTATATATGTATAATAATATTATTATTATTATTTAACGTCGTCATATAAAGTTGAAACCAGCGAGGAGAGCTCTAGACGGCGCGCGCAAGCTAGGAGAGCTAGGGTTTCAGGCTGCAAATGGTCGCCCCTGGGGGTGGAGATCCCCCTCCCCCCCCGCTAGCAGAGATGGACGCGTTCAGGAGGCTGGTCGCCAGCGGAGGCAAGCGGAAAGCTCCGTTCTTGGTCCCGAAATTCATCAAAAAGCTTGAAGAAATCGCTGAAATCACCTTGCCAGAGACGACTTCGGTAAAGATTGCTCTTGCTCTGTTAGAAAGAGGCCTAGTCGGCCAGTTCATGGCGCTCTAGCCCTCAGCAAAAACCACCGACGATTGGATTCAAAGAAATTGGAAGCTGCATCTCAAGCAAGGAGTCACCTGCTACCCCCTGAGCAGTGGCTACTTTCTTTTCGAATTTATAAACAAGGAGGATAAGGATCTCATCTTCAGAAATGGCCCATACTTTATGGGAACCTAGGGGCTGTATCTGAATCGCTGGACTCCGGATTGCGATCCCACGGTGGACTTGCCCAAGGAGGTGCCGGTATGGGTCAGGCTCCCCAACTTGCCGGTCCACTGCTGGAACTATGAAGCTCTGCAAATGATAGGAAATGGAATAGGGAAGTTCGTTGATAAGGCAAACAACAAGTCCATCTACAACTGTGCCAGGATATGTGTTGAAGTGGACCTGGAGGCAGGGCTACCGGAGGTAGTGAAGCTAACCGTGGGCACCTGGACTCACTATCAGAAAGTGGACTACGAACACCTCCCATTTAAATGCAGATCCTGCCAAGAACACGGGCACTTTCAAAGGAGCTGCCCAAAGAACCAAACCCTAGAGAAGGAAGAAGCTGAAGGATGGCAAAAGGTCAAGAAAAGCAAAGCAGCCCCAAAAACCAAAGACCCAATAACTATTCAGGCGAAGGAACATCCACAGGCGAATTCAAGTCCTCCGAAGGAGCCTTTGAAAGAAGCCATGACAACATCAAAGGAACCAGCGGAAGAATTCATAGAGATAATTTCCCAATCCACGTCCCCTTCAGAAAACCCGACAAAGGACAAGAGCGCCTCCTCAGCAAAAGAATCCTCGAAATCAGATGATGAGCATACCACCATAGGCTCTGAACCCGGAGTTGAATCCGATGAGGGGGCCACAGAGACAAGCAGCTCGGTTGGAACCCCTGAAAAAACGCCCAAAGGAAGGAAACCAGAACGAAAAAAAAGGGAGGAGAAATCATACAGGGATGTAACAGCAGGAGTCCAGCAAACCATCCCGGATATGATGGAAACTAGATCTTCAAAGAAAGGCAAGGCTTCGAAAGGAGCCACCCCCCCCCTCCGGATCCTAATGCAGTTCGTCTCCTGGAACTACAGAGGGCTGGGAAGTAAGTCAAAAGAAGAAGCAATCAAAGATCTAGTTAGAATGCATTCCCCGGAAATTCTTCTGATCCAGGAGACGAAGATGGAGGAGCCTGAGACCATACAGGCCAGCAAAACGTTTTGGAAAAAAGGAAAAGGTAGAGTAGTCAGCACCAGAGGAGCCTCAGGAGGTCTAGCCACCTTCTGGAACTCCACTACGCTAGACCTGCTAGAGGACCATAGCACCATCCACTGGCTTTTCACAAAGCTGTAGCACCGAGACATGGGGCATCAGATTAGCCTTTTTAATATCTACGCCCCAGTTCTCCTATCGGAAAAAAGAGAGTGTTGGGAATCACTGAGTTCCTTTCTGTCCACTAATCTGCATGACAATCTTGTCATTGCTAGAGATATGAATGTAACACTCACCCTTTGGGAAAAAAAAGGAGGTTCCCCTGTCAAAGACCTGGCTTGGGAGTGGGTAGAAGACCTCATAATGGACTGGGATCTGGAAGACATCAAACCCAGGAAAGGTAAGTTCACATGGACCAATAAAAGAGTGGGTCCGGGGCACATTGCTGCCCACCTGGATCGTTTCCTTGTCCACTCTTCCTTCTTGACTCTTGGGCTGTTCGCAAACTCTGAAATCCTCCAGGCCTGCACCTCAGATCACAAGCATATATCCCTTTCTTTGACCCTTGGAGAAAAACTTGGCCCTATCCCCTTCCGCTTCAGCCCCCTTTGGGTTTCCATGGATGGCTTCCATGATCTGGTCTCGGAAACTTGGCAAAAACCTGTTGCTGGTTCCCCTTTCTTCATTTGGGAAGAAAAATTGAGAAGGCTCAAAGCAGCCCTTAAAAACTGGGCAAAATTCCAGCCCTCCCCTATTCTTGAAAGGAAAAAAGCCGAACGTGAGCTAGGAAACCACCAGTTGCTGATGGAGGATGCCACGATCACTCCGGAGCTGCTCAATGCTGAGATCGATCTGCAAAAGGCCCTTCATAAAGCGCTGAGAAGAGAAGAGCAATACTGGCGAATAAAGGCACGATGTCTCTGGCTCAAAGATGGTGATAAAAATACATCTTTCTTCCACAAGCAAGCAGAAGCTCGGAAGAATCACAACTCCATCAGAGAAATACATTTTCAGGACCAAACTTTCAATAAATTTGAAGAGATCAAGCACGCAGCCCACTCTTTCTATAAAGATCTGTTCACAGAAGAAATGGAAATCTCCCCAAGTCTGGATCGCTACCCTCTCTCAGTGATCCCCACGCTAATCAATGAGGAAGATAATAGAAAGATGACCGCCCCCATATCGACTGAGGAGATAAGCAAAGCTCTCCATGGAATGAACCCCGACAAAGCTCCAGGGCTTGACGGATTCACGACCAGATTCCTCACAGCTTGCTGGGACATTATCCAGAAGGATCTGGTCAAAATGGTTAGGAAGTCCCAGAATTGCAGCAAAATAGGAGGAAGCACTAAATCCTCCTTTCTGGCGTTAATTCCCAAAGAGAAAGGTGCTCAAAGCTTCTCCAGATTCCGCCCAATCTCGCTCTGCAACACGGGGTACAAAATCATCACCAAGGTTATTGCAAACAGAATAAAAAATCTCCTCCCTAGGATCATACCGGCGAACCAAGGGGGCTTGATCCAGGATAGACAAATTCAAGACAATATCATTATGGTCCAAGAGGCAATTCACTCAAGCTGCCAGAGGAAGGAGAAAGGTATGATAGTCAAACTAGACCTTGCTAACGCCTTTGATAAAGTTCGGCTAAATTTTCTCTTTGTTGTTATGCTCAAACTCGGTTTCCATCCCCAGTTAATTAGCTGGATCAGAGCCTGTATCTCGGGACCTTGGATTGCCCCCTTGGTCAATGGGAGACTGGCAAATTTTTTCCACGCATCTAGTGGTCTTAGGCAGGGCTGTCCCCTGTCCCCCTTGCTCTATGCCATTCAAGCTTCGGTCCTTAGCTTCCAGCTGGACAAAAGTCTTCAGCAGCGCTCTCTAATGGGGCTCACAATCACCCCCAGAGTGAAAAGAATTAACCATGCTCAATTTGCCAATGAAACCCTTCTCTTGGGGCAGGCTAATCTCATTACGGCAAGATCATTCAAGAAAGAGTTGGATGCTTACTCTTATGTCTCTGGCAGCGAAATCAGTTTGAGGAAGAGCAAAATTTATGGCTGGAACTGCCCCCCCATTGAAATGACAGGTATATCCAGGACGCTGGAAATGGAAGGAACTACCACGTGGGACTCCATAAAATATCTTGGAATTCCGCTTGTAAAAACAACCCCCAGAAAGAGCCTTTGGATACCTCTGCTGGACAAACTCAAGGCCAAAATAATGGCCTGGGGGGCTTCCTGGCTAAACAAAGCAGGTAAAACAATTCTTATAAATGTTGTGCTATCCTCCCTTCCAGTCTACCAGGCTTCGATCCTCTTAGCCCCGAAAGGAATAGTGAAAGATATTGACTCTCTATTGAGAAAATTCCTTTGGGAAGGGGGTAGGAATTCAGGAAGGAAAATGCATCTTGTCAGCTGGGATAAGGTTAAAGCCCCTAAATGGGAAGGAGGGCTGCAAATCAGAGATGTGGCCACTCAGAATTTGGCTATGGGTGGCAAGATCCTGTGGAAAATGATAAGGGGTAAAACAACTTGGAGCTCCAAATCCCTAAGAACAAAATACTTCAGCGGTCACAAAGAGTGGTGCCTGGATCGCCCCCCTAGGACCAGGCATGGCTCTCCTATTCTCTCTCTCTGTCTTAAATCCCTTGAGCTGATCACCTCCAATCTCACTTGGATTCCGAGAAATGGCTCCAAAATCAAGTTCTGGGAGGACTCCATTCTAGGGCAGTCCCCTCTAAAAGCCTTGGAGGGAATGGAGAACATCAAAAACTGGCTTCATTCGAACAGCAAATTCACCCTTTGGGACCTTTCTAGATGGGGCCCGGATGATGCATGGATCAAGTGGGACCTGGGCGCTGTTCCGCTAGATCTTGAAAATGAAGCTCACTCCCTCTTAGATGCTCTTCATGGCCTCTCCCCCTCTTCTCTTAAGCTGGAGGACAAAAGAGGATGGGGCTCCTCCTCAGGTCTTTACACTGCTGCTGCTGGCTATGCAGCCCTAAAAGCCATTCCATGGGCTGCCCCGGATCCCTCTGTGTGGAGAAACCTTTGGCTCCATCCCTCCCTCCCCAAAATAGATTTTTTCTGCTGGTCCCTCCTGCATGACAATCTTCTAACCTGGGACAATCTTTTGAAAAGAGGTTGGGAAGGGCCCTCAAGATGCCCCCTTTGTGCCTGCCATGAGGAAAACTCGCTCCACCTTTTTCTTCAGTGTTCCTATGCTTTAGATCTCTAGAATATCCTTCTTGCTCAACTGAATTCGGTCCTCCTGCCTTCCATTGTCTTCTTGTTTGCCTCTTGGTCAGACCTTGCTCCCTTTTCCTTCTCCCGGCTGAAGCTGTTAAAGCAGTGCTGGATGTGGGTTCCAAAAATCCTCTGCTAGAAATTGTGGTTGGAACATAATAACAGAATTTTCAGGGACATGGCAGGTACGCCAGCCCAAGTTGCAATCAAAGTAAAGGCGATGATAGGAGAGCTGGTAGCATCAAATGCAAATATCACCAATGAAGCCACCCCGGACAAAGAGGAGTACAGTTGGTTCCAAGGGCTAGACCCCTCCCTCCTTACCAGAACCAAGAACACTACTAAGCATTACTCTCCGTGGGAAATCAGGTTAGAGGAGCAAGAGTTTATAAAATGGAGATCCTCTCTGAATGAGTATATTCTGCATGTGGATGGGGCCTCAAAAGGGAATCCCGGATCTGCGGGAAGTGGAGGAGTTCTGCTAGACTACTCAGGGAAAACTGTCTTCAATTTCTCTTAGGGGCTGGGTCAAAAAACAAACAATACGGCTGAATTTCTCGCCATTTGGCAAGGCCTTAATCAAGCCAGAAGTCTATCCATAAAGAAGTTGATTATCATTGGTGACTCCCGAATCATCATTCAGGCTCTCAATCTGAAGAAGGCCCCTAAAAGCATGGATTTGGACCACTACTACCGGAAAGTCATCTCTCAGATGAAAGCTTTCGAAGAGGTAAAATGCTACCATGTACTTCGGAATCTCAACCAAATCGCAGACCATGAAGCTAATATTGGAACCTGCTTGAGCAAGGGAGTTATATTGATTAATGGAATTGAAAATCACGTGCCCATCCCCTAGTGTCAGTGGAGATTGATTCCTAGATTTGCCCAGGACAGGAATAAGAGCAAAACGATTCCAGACAGTGAAGAGTCCCCCTCGCCAGCGTGCAGTCTGAGGAAATAGAGGAGAAGACTGTTCAGGGACAAGACAAATTTCGATCAGAAGTCACATGGCCCATGCTCTCTAAGTACCGGGCCTACGATCGATGGAACCTGCCACCACTCATCGTCCTCCAAAAAGACTCGTTCCCAGCATGGAAGATCCGAGGTAATCAATGAGATATATGCCAAAATTCTGAAAGAAAAATCGGATCGTGACTATATAAGGAAGCAAACTCTCATTGTTCTCTCCATTAGTCTCTGTCAAACGCTGAAGGAAACGTTGAGCAGCTCACAGATCTCGTGAAGGGAGTGGGCAGAGCAATCCTCTGCAACGTTAGTTGCCCTTTCTTTGTTTTCTTTACTATGATCTTCTATGTCTGTCTAGCAAATTCCAGAACTTTTGTAAAGGGCTCAGTCATGCTAATTACGCCCGTATCTCTAGACATTTTGCTTATAGTGAAACAGAATTACTGTGTGTATTGCTACTGGCAGCAATTAGCCAGATGATCAATATAAAAGGCCTATAACCATTTTTGTAAAAAAAAAAAATTATTATTATTATTTATAAAATAATAATAATAATTATCTATAATTTTTAATAGTTAATTGGATTTATTATTAATTAACTATTAAACTCTTACATTACCCATGAAGTCATTTAAAGAAGAATTGGATGAGATCTTCGATTGATTTATGAGGAAAATGGAAGAAGTACTTGATCGTAAGTAGCAATCGAATGAAAAAATTGTTGACAAGACATAAACCAACAAAGTGAACTAGATACCTCCCAAGATGAAGACTTGGATATTAAATCCCAAGCCAATTTTCAAAGCTTGCAAGAAAAACATGGTAAAGAACATGAAAGTGATGGAATTGTTGTCTTGGACATTAAGTTGAATAACACAACCAATTCCATATCACCATCCAATTTTCATGTCAATAAAGATGAAAATGTGCCCACGGGTATAACGGAAAAAACACTCGCACAATGTTCTCAACCACTTTTGCTAGATAAATCTAATGATCTGATTTATGGAGTTGAAAGTTGTGGAAGTAGTCAATACCTACTTAAATAGGATGAAAGAATTTATGATGGTTCTACAAACACAAGTGTAGATAGTTATGCAAACATGGTGCTCCTTCCAACTATTGCTTACATTCCAAATAATGTTGAATATAGTCGGCCCATTATTGTCGAACCAGATGACACAATAGTTATTGTGTCCAGGAATTGCAAAAAGTGGAAGTGAAGATCAACAATTCTTCATAAATGGAATCCAAAAGATGAAATGGAAAATCAATAAGTACAAGTTGTAATGTTTCAAAAACTCGTCACTTAAGCAGAAGGGATTACAACACAAGTTCCAGAATCATGTCCATAGAACGAAATTGATCCAAGATTGCAGTGTTCGAGTCTTCTCTTCAAACACAACCAATAATAAGAGAGCATCAACACTCTTAGCTTTGAGGACAAAGCTGCCCTTAAGGGAAGGGCAATGTTACAAAATTAATAATAATGACAAATACAATACATAAACAATATATAACTTAATAATCAACTAATAATTACTATTACTGTAAAGAGGACATGACTCCTCCCAAGAGGTGCCTAAGCCATATTTAAAGGTAGGCCTTCAATTGTAAAATATCATCAATCATTTTATTAAATATGTATTATTTACTATGAAGATGAATCTCTTCTTTATCCGGATACAGATTCTTCCATAACAAAAATATTTAGTGTTACAAGTTGGTTGGTTTGAAAGGATTAGTAAGTCAGACAAGGCATGCTTGGTCCCTAGGTAGATTGGTATATCTGACTAGGGTTGATTGGTCCAAAAGGGTTGGTAAGTCAGACAAGGCCTATTCGATCTACTAGAGTGACCACCATACTATTGCTTCAAATGACAATGGTTTCCAGCATTCTCATGCTGACGATGATGATGTTCCAACATTCTCATGTTGATGATGATGATCATGTTCCAACATTCTCATGTTGTTGATGATGATATTCCATATTCACATATCGATGATGTTCCAAATGATGATGATCTCATGTTGATGATGATGATGATGTTCCAGTATTCACATATTGATAATGTTCTAGTATTCACATACTCATGATGTTTCAGTATTCACATATTGATGGTGATGCTCATGTTGATGATGATTATGCATGATGATAATGTTCCATGATGATGATATGTGATGATGATGTTGTTCCACAGTGATGACATGTGATGATGATGTTCCATGATGATGATGATGTTATGTTATGAAGATGTTCCATGATGCTGATGATGTTATTTGATGATGGTGTTCCATGTCGTTGATGATTATGATGTTCCATGACTATACTCCGTGATGATGTTTCATACTAATGCTAATGATGCTATGTTGATGTTGATGTCCTAGACACATGATGTTGTTGTTGTTCCAAAACATCCTATGAACAGTTGTTGTTGTTAATGATGATGTTATAGAATACCTTCCTTGTTAAGAGAGAGTGTTAAATAAATGTAACTTCGAAAGATATTCTATTGTACTTTTATTGCATTAGTATTATTCCTCCTTTCAAAGATGTTATTACTCCTTTCGAAGATGCCATTGATGTACTTGGTCATGTAAAAGTCTTGTGGTAAAACCTTCATTGTAAGTCAGGTCAATAGTACCCACAAAAGTATTTTATAAATGTTGTTTTGAGTCTCCCTAAGCAAGTTGGCCCTGGTTGGAGAGACAAGTCGACCATATTGGGTTATTAGGTCACTCACTTAATGAGTATAAATAGGTGAGGCGCCTACCTCATTTGGACACACTCAACACTCAAGAAATTTCGCTAGAGAGAGAGGAGCAATCCATCTAAGAGAGAGGAAGCAGCTAGCCTTATTATTGGTGTCTTACACATTACTTGGTTGAAGTCTATATCAAGGAAGTTTTGTTGGGCTTTATCCCCCACGAGGGTTTCCCAGGAACAATATTTTTTCTTTTTGTGTTAATGTGCTTGTCATTCTTTCAGTGATCCTTTTTGGCATAATACTTTTAAAAATATAACACATTGTCAAACCTTGGTCACAAACTCCTCCTAGTTAGGAATCACTCCCAAGAAAGGTTGGTTGCTCCACTAAAGATCCACAATTAGAAAACATATACACTAACAAGTTCTCTTTGAGACGTGACATTTTCATCACACAAGTGCAAAAGAGAAAACATGATGGTATTTCATTGTGTCCTCCACATCAAGCACTCCAAATAGTACTACGGTTTCCAATGCACAAAACCTTAGTCTTCTTCTCTTACAAGAACCAAAAGAACATGTGATCCTTTTGATTCTCTCAAACCCTATCTTCCTTTGTCTTCTTAATGCAAACCTTAACCCTAATGTGCTCTTTGCATCAACATAAGAATCCTAGTGCATTAGACAAGAGTGCAAAGTTCAATGAAAGAGACAAATTTGCTCTATCTTTCACACCTCTTACATGGTGACATGGTGAATTAATGAACGAAAAGATTATCTCTTCCCTCTAATGAAATATGTGAGGAAGGCCAACAATAACAAGGTGGACAAGGTCCACAACCAACTATCTCGGACAACCTAGCTATCGCCAGATAGGTCCACATTTGAAGTGAACCAACTGTAAACTGATACATGTCAAACACCAAGGTAAGCACATCCAACAAGAAAGGATTCCAAGGTGAGCACTCCACAAAACAAGGTCCAATGCTCCTCCTCCAAAGGTCTTGAGTGCTCCAACGTTCCTCCTCCAAAGGTCTCGAGTGCTCCAATGCTACATTCTAAGCCATGCGCTCCCCCAAGTGCACTACACCTCCATGATCACCACTTAATATTCCATGCATCTTAAATTCAAGCATAAGCCTCCATCTAAGCAACCAAGTGTCCCCAAGGTACTTAAGGCTCAATGCAATCCTCTTAAATGCCCAACACTCCTCCAACTAGGTCCTTCTAAGAAAGCAACCAAGCCCTCCATATTTCCTCATGTAGAATGTCACCATGCCACATAAGTCTCCAACATCTTAAGGATGCACACCACATAAGCATGAAGTCAATGTATAACAATCCATGAGCAAGTTATCTCCAATGTGTATGACCACTAAGGTACAACCTAGAGTAGGCATCACACCATCCACGTAAACCAAGCATGGTGTAAGCACTTTTGGAGTAACCACAAAAGTTAACACATCTTTGATGCTAAACTTTGTCAAGTTTTCCCTAATAACCTTGATATTTTCTCTGTTGTTAGCTCGTCTAGGACATCTACAACTTCTTCACAAAAAATAAGGATTTTAGAACAACTAAAAGATAATATGTGGTTTCCTTATTTAAAATGACTTTAAAATTAACATTTTCTTTTGCTCAACTATTTTTTACTAAAGAACAAACCCTTTCTAGGCCCCTCATTATCACTCCTAACCTTGAATCTAGTTGCTCTAAGTTATATAAAGCAAGAAAAGTTTTAATATTTGCATAAGGCCAAATATTTCCTCTGGATATTGAATATTTCCCCTAAGTTTCTAAAAATCTAATGTAAAATTTTATAAAAAGGGGGGTCTCACAAGAACAAGGCATGATTCTTAGAGTAATATAACCCCCACACTTTTTGCAAAAATATAAAACAATATAAAAAAAAATCACTACTTCTAAGATTTGAAAATTTGCAAGCATAAACCAACTTCAACCCATTTGGCATAATTTTCTAAAGCTCTAGAAGATATTTGTTGTAAATAACATGCAAAACTAACCCATTTTCAAGAATATTTTCCTCCTTTATAGAAGCAACATTGTCTAAAACTCGAAGATATTTGTTGTAAATAACATGCAAAAATAACCCATTTTCAAGAACAGTTTCCTCCTTTATAGAAGTAGCATTGTCTAAAACTACATAATTAGGTGTCACCTTACTTTGCCAACACGCCAAGTGCTTCTCCCCCCATGTTGGTGTTCCCTCTCCATTCTATCTCCCTCATCTCTTTTTCCCCATCCACTCTCCCTTAAACAAGGAGAACGCAAGGTTTCTAGGGTTGTGTTAAGCAAATTAATGGGCCATCAATCCCATTTCTTGATTGCTTTCAAGGATTGTACCCTAGCTCAAAGGATCCTTCTTTGCTTCACTGTTTCTAATTCCCTATTTGTCTCTAGCACCATTGTTGTCATTTAATTCCCACCCCTATCATCCCCATCCTCACATTTAAAACCACTACCTAACCAAACACATAAGAAATTCACCCCAAAATCAACTAAAAAGCAACACAATGTTTCTAGGGTTGCATTAAGCTAATTGATGTGCAAATCCCATTTGTTGTTTCCTTTCAAGGATTATAGCCTAACTCAAAGGATCCTTCTTTGCTCCATTGTCGCTAATTCCCTATTTGTCTCTATCACCATTGTTGTCATCTAACTCCCAGCCCCTATGCCCTTGCTCACATTTAAAACCACTACCTAACCAAACACAAAATAAATTCCAATTACATTCCAAAATCAACTAAAAACCAACACAAATATATCCACAAGTAAATAACAATGAAAACACTCACAGAAGCATAATCCAAGAAGAGGAATCGCCAAATTGTACGCATTCCCCACTATATTTCATTATTAGTTATATATAAGAATTAAAAAAGGTATATGGAAAATGTTGTATGTAGAGTAGTTGAGACACCATCTTTGAATAATTCTCATGATATATTTACAATTATAGCTATAAAGTTGAGCTCAACGTAATACAAATAATTCCAAAAATATTATCATTTCATTTATGTAAAATTGAAGAGAAAGACCTAAAAAACTCCAACTCTGGGAAAACTCAACCAACCCTTGTGCACGTGTGTGTCTCACTCACCGTTGGATTAACTTAATCCATTTTATTGGTTGATCAAGTTTGACTTGGATTCCATGGCAAGTTTTGTAACACTATTTACAATAGGTAGTTTGGGTAGTTGAGAAGAACAAAATATAAAAATACAAAATCTGATTAATATATCTTTAACTAGGTCAACTATGACCAAACATACTCAGGGAAAACTCAACCAACACTCGTGCATTTGCGTGTTTCACTCACCACCGGATTAACGTAGCCCATTTTATTGGTGGATCAAGTTTGACTTGAACTCCATGACAAGTTTTGAAACGTTATTTACAACACTAGTTGAAGTAGGTGAGATAAACAAATATAAAAATATAAAATCCAATTAATATATCTTTAACTAGGTCAACAATGAGCAAACATCAAAGATACTATGTTACTTATAACCCCACTACCAAACTTGTTAATGGTTTTAGAATTCACCTTAAAACAATGTACTAATTAAGATTTCCAATATAATCATAGTTATAGGAACCAATTGATTCAATTCAAAGTCGACCAATTTGAACTATTTTGACCCAATCTTCAACGAGACCAACCCTCCAAACTAGTTTTGGAGTTGTTTTACTACAAACCATTCCACCACATGACCCCAACCGCATCCCATTAACCCCTAAAAAGTACCAAAAATGAAGGGTCTAAACCATGAGATAACTATATTTATAGAGCCCACCCCTTGACTCCCTATTTTCCTCACTCTTCGCATTGTGCATTTGTGAGAACCATTGGAGTGTATTAGATAACATACATAAGAATAAGAAAAAAAGCATTTGGAATAACAATGGTGGAATAATTTACTCTTCCTTCAATGTAACCTTTTAATTGAGATGCAACTAAGTTAGACACAACCCCTAATTCACAACCCATAATCTTAAAGGACATAATCCCTCCTCGGGTTGAATCATGGAGAGTCATTGATGCAACATTTGCGGAGGATGACTTCAACTAGATATGCTTACAACCACTTCCACCACCAAAAATTCCAAACCATCAAGTTCAGAGGTCAATCTACCTAGTGCATGGCCAAGCTTTATAGTTCACTAACACGGTTATAGAACTAGATCAATGCTACAAGAGTGTAGCTGTTACAAAACACATGCACTTACATTTTCACAAAATGCAGATGCCACGAAATCAACAACGTAAACATTTTCAATTAGAAGGAAATGAACAAAATCGAACTCTTTATTCAATAGCATGACAAAGATCTACCTGTGGCTTACAATCAAGAGGTTGAGTCTCAACGATTCATAAAATTACAAGCTTGAAAGATCAAACTGCGATAATTGGGTCTCAAACTCCAAGAGCATGAACTAGGCTTTCACTCTGCAAATTACTAAAGTTGAACCCCTCTTCGAGCTAATTCATCAAATATATAGCTCCCCCTCAAAGAGTCCCCACGGCAATTCATATTCACCGACATTGGCACTATGAATTCCCAGTTGTAGCATGTAGCCAATTTCTCTTTGATTGTTCCCAAATTTCCTCTCATTCATTTATGTTTTACCTTTTGTAGCAATGCATGGATCTGAAGGCAAGAAACATAGAACTCCATGGTCTTTACCTTTTGTAGCAACATGCACTCCTTTCGTAGCCAAAGGGCGATGAAGTTCCATGTCTTCTCTCTTTTGTAGCAATGTTAACCTCCTTATCCTCTCCTACTAAGCAAATGAACAAATAATGCAAACTAGAAAGCAATCTTTGGATGTCAATTACATGAGCAGAAGAATGTTTCTGCATCAATACCCATTGAAAAAAAATTATGGAGAATATTGGTCTAGGTGATGATCATATGGACACAAAGTAACTTGTTTGTAGTATGATTATTTTTTAACTTTAGAGGCCATTTAAAGTCTCAATGTTCTTGTATTTTCAAAACTTTTATTAGTGTATTGAAAGGTGCATTCTACACTCAAGGTGGGTGAAATGTGTCACATCTATAATGCATGTCTACTCAAAAATTTAACTAATATTAAAAAAACATTATGTAAGTTCAGAATAAAAAGACAACAATATATGCCGAAAAGAAATATACAATTACTAAATACATTATGTTAAATTCTACAACCAAATATTGAAAAGATTGTCACATCCAACCCCATACATTGGCCCAATACAATATTTTGCTAAATTAAAAATAAGTAATAATAATAATGCTAGAATCTTATGGATGTTTTGTTTTGCTGTTTCTCTTTAATGTTGGTAGTCATTGAAATTATAAATTCACATCGTTATTAGATACATCTTAGCTTGGATTTATCAAGTGACAGCCCTATAATAAATCCAAAGTTATTAGATACATCTTAGCTTGGATTTATCAAGTGACAGCCCTATAATAAATCCAAAGTTAAGATGGATCTATGCTGACATGTATCTTAAAAATTACTATATTTAATTTTGAATAGTTTGAATTTACATTGAAGTACATGAATATTTAATGTTTTTTATTTGACCTATTTTTATACTATGTTTTCAACACGTTCCAGTGACAACTTTGAGTGTAATAATACATAGAACCCATATTTAAAACAGGGGAAGCAATTTCTATTAGAGAAAAACTTACAAGAACCTTTAGTCCCTTGTGCTATCTTTTATGATGGACCACAATAAACTTAGCGTCCTTTCTAAACTGTAGACTATTTTCATATTCAAGTCTCAAAAGAGACTATAACTTTGATATATGAAGGCCGCCTTAGGCCATCCATTTTCAACACTAGAAAAATCAGTTTATTCTCACTTTTACTACAATTGCTCATCTGCTCCAAACCTTGGATAACATATATACAATGAAGAAGCATAACAAACCAAATATAATTACATGCATTACATGGTTAGAACCTTGCTGTATTATGCTTCTGTTTAATCTTTTCATGTTGTTCTTAACTCCAGCTTGAGCTTTGATCATTGTCATTTCCTGCAACAAACATGTTATTACATAATTAGACAATTGAGGCAACTTTCAAAGAGAAGCTACACAATAGGAGACATGAATTCATACAAATCATATAAATTCCAAATGCCACAAAGAACAAGAAACAATCATTCCATAGAACTGTGCGGTAAATGACCTAGGACCTTTCATGTATTCTGACTATATGTGAGAGGAAAGAATCCTTTTGATTGGACTTAAACTAACAGCTTGCCGAAGCTATTAAGAATAAGAGGTCACAAACCATACATCAATTACATCATCAACATGTCAATTCATCGTGTTTAATTGAAACTGCAATTATCTTATGGATTGAGAATTCATCAATGAAATGAACGGTTTACTTCTACAATTTTAAAAATAGGCTTGATTTCATTGTTTTTAACTTCTAAGAATTATTCATTTCAATACTAAACAGCAACCAGAAATGGGCGTTCAGTGGATGAACGAAAATGCTGAAGAACATTTCGAATGCCAATCGAATGCCAATGCTGAAACATAATCCTTGATTTAAGGGGACCATGAACAAAAACAGACTGGACGGTATGAACGTGAAAAGTCTTGGCTTGTAAATAATTCAGGTTGAACTCACGACCCCAACTGTATACGAAAGCTAAACCAAGGATTAACACCTAACCAGCTTCTCACGTACCGATCAACAGACATGAAAATTATACACTCTTGTTGTGTTCCCTAGTCTTTCCAGGTTTTTTTCAATTTCCTTTTACAATGAAAGATGCAACAATTGCTGAATCAATAAAAATAGAATCATCACATAAATAATCCAAAAAAGGGTTTTGATCAATCCTTCCGTGTCAAAAATATTTATGCAAGCTATACTCATTTTTGCAATTGATTGACTCTCAAACAAAATTTAGATACAGATCTCTGTTTTGTTCTAATTTTTTTGAGAGATTTCTCTTCCCTAGGGAAGTGGATACAAAATTACAGCCTGAATCTGCATCACACACAAAATCAATTGAAAAGCCTAAAATGATATGCTTTGGTCTAGGCAATAATCTAACAACGAGGTTTGCCTTCAAATTTCTATCACAATTAAAAACCGATTGTTGAGACCATGAATAGTCCTACATTCTTTTCTTAATGTTTCAAAATATGCTTGTAATTTTTTTCCTTGATATTCTAATCAAAGTACCAAAATAGTCCATGATACAATGTATCATCCAAAGTACAGGGGAGTCCGACAAGCTTACATCATGGCCAGAATAGTCCTACATTGTTTTCTTAATGTTTCAAAATATGCTTGTAATTTTTTTCCTTGATATTCTAATCAAAGTACCAAAATAGTCCAAAGTACAGGGGAGTCCGACAAGCTTACATCATGACCAGACCAGCAAGATAGGCAATATACAGTATGCTTTTAATTTTATAATTTTATATTAATGAAGCAATAATGTATAAGGCTTATATGCAATTTAACCAAGAGGTATGTAATCCAAAAGAAAAAATTAAGCCATTCACTGGGGTTTACATTCTTGCTTTGGTATGTCAAAAAGGGATGCAGACCAGTGCAAGACCTGTACAACTTTAGCAGAATAGAAACCCCTCAGGCGTAGCACTTGAACAGAAGGACGTCCATATTATGCTGTGAAACCCCAACCTGAGGCGTGTTTCTCAAAGCAACTTCCCAAAAAATATTTGCATGAAACTACAGTAGGGTCAGTTTTGTTGTAATATGTTAAACTGCTGAGGGGTGGTTGTAGATTTTGAGCAGGAAGATGTCCTCTCTTTTACTAAAGGGTGATCATATAGTTGTGAAATGTTAATATTTCTGATCAATTGAAGAATCATTTCAAGAAAAGCAAATGTTGATAAAATTGATCCTTACCAGCTGGCTTAGAAACCCATTCTGGAAACTAGCCTCTGACTGTATCTCCTGAGCTATCTGGAAGTTGATGAAAAAAATACAAAAGGCGAAGATTACCCTCACATATTACTTCGAAAAAAACAGAGCAAATTCAGTACAGAACTCCAATACAGGATTCCTTTTATGGGGTTTGTGGGAAAACAAGGGTTAACAAATATGGGATGAATGACTTACGTTTTTGAGTTGGGAAACCTTACGATGCAATCCATCAATCTCTTCATCCAGGTCCCCGTGAATGGGATCTACTCTCAATTGCAATTGTTCGCTCTGGGAATTCGCTCTGCTGCTCAGCCCCTCTCTGCAAAAATCAATCAATATCACAGCACGCATGTCTCAATGAAATTGATAAAATAGCAATGGACAATGCTAAATTGAAGGAATTGAAAAGAAAATTGACGGAATGGTACCTTGATCGGAAGGGCCCTGTTGCGTAAGCGGGATTCCCTTTGGGCAGGGACGCCATCAACCAAAAGCTAAAGTAGCCCTTCAAAAAATTATTTTCTATAGGTTTCCAGAGCTGGTCTCAGGGAGGAATGCCATAATTGAAATCAAACCGACAATAGTCTAAAATTATGTTTCGGAGATTTTGGAGAAAACGAGTTAATATAAATAAAATAAAATTATGACCTTGGTTAAGATGGTTGCTGACTAAGTTTTAGGTTTAATAATGAAGGGGCATTAGGTGTTTTTGCATAAGTTATCGTTGGGTATGGTGTTATCTTCCCTCCTTCTCCTCGTCACTATGTTGGGGTCCGGCCCTGATTCTATCTCCCGGAACCCGTGGCTCCTCACTTAGGTTTTGCTCTCCTTTTCCTTGTATCTGGTTCGCTCAGGGGTGGACTGTGACGGGTTTTTTTTTAGGGTGGCGAAGGTTCTTGGGCGTGACCATTCTGGGTTGGCGTTGACTCCTTCTCATCTTTCTGTGGGTCTCTAGTTTTGTTTGTGCTCCTTCCCTGCACCTATTTGGGACCAAGCTTGTGGGTCTCTGGTCTTGTTTGTGTTCTTTCCCTACACCTGTTCGAGAACACGCCACTGGAGTTCCTCCTCCTTTGCGAAGGACTAGTACCAACCAGTGTTTTATAAAAAAGTGGGAATTTAGTTTGTTTGTCAGTTGGTCCCTGGTTGAATTGTGTGGGGTTATGGGTCGCTTTTGTTTTTAGTTCTCTCGGGGTGGTGGGTATTTTCGTTTTCGTCGTTTGTTGTATTCCGCCACCTTTGGGGGCGCTCGTGATTTGCGGAGTTGACCTTGTCATTTGGTTTTCCCTTGGCACACCTCATGATTTCTATACCTTCTTCTTTGGGAAATAAGGTTAGCTTTCTTTTTCTGCTATGGAGTTGACCCGTTTTTTTTGGGCTTTGGTCATGACCCCTTCTTGTCAGGTCTTAGTTTTGTGGGGTTTTAACAGTGTTTTTTATTCTCTATTTCGCTCGGGCTTAGAGTTGTTCCTTTCTTGTTTGGGTTTTTCTGTACTCGTTTAGGGAGCTGACTCTTTTTTTCTTAACTAGGGTCTGAACCAACCCAGTCTCTTGGGTCTGTTGACTTCTGGTGCTTGGTTTTCGTTGTCGGAGACCGTCGTCTTTTGTCTCCCTATGTCGGAGGAAAGAACGGCTAGGGGTTCTCCCCTCTGTATAGAAGGTCCTCAGTCTGCACTTACGCGTTCCCAAAGAAGAAGGAAAGCAAAAGCACATAAAGTGCTTGAAGGGAAGGTCAGGTATGTACTGGGGCGTGATATATATGGAACGTGTTGAGGCTCTCTACTCGCGGGCTCTTATAGGCAGACTCGAGTATTGTCAGTTGGGAAAGAAAGACTGGATAGCTTGGGCAACAGAACATTGGAAGCCCCTCCTTTCCTATGTGCCCACGATCAGTCTGCTCGCAAGGGGATGGCTGGTGTTTTTTTTTGGAGGACGCCCATGCTACGGTCGTTTTGGACTCGCTCTAGAGAATTGGTGCCAGTTCACTGGTACTTAGCCGTTGGCAAGCTCATTTTGACCCCCTTTGGGAAAGGGTTAGGAAGAGGCACTTGTGGGTTGTGCTCCCTGCTCTCCCCTTCCCTCTGTGGAGCCGCAGTTTTTTGGAAGGCATTGCCAACACCATTGGTCGGTTCGTTGCAATGGAGGATGATTTTATGCACTCTTTTGATAAGAGAATGGCAAAGATATTGGTTGAACTGGACATCTCTGATGGTCTTCCTACGGAAATTGAGATTCTCTACTTGGACTGTCTGTTCACCCAGTGCTTGGACTACCTCAACATTCCCTTTCGTTGCAGTAGGTGCAGGGATGTGGGCCACTTGAGAAGGGAGTGTTCGGTCCTACTCCATGGTGCGGTCAGCCCGAGTTCACGACTCTCTCCCTCTATGCGGCGGTTGACTCCTTCTTACTTGGGTGTTACACCTCTCGAACACCCCTCTCCGACGCAAGCTCCTCCGTCTAAAGGTATTTACTCTAATGCCTACTCATTTTCTGGGGATGTATCTGATCAGGAACTACTACTTTTGGATTCGTTGGAGGGTAACTCCACTCTCCCTTCAGCCACTGTGGGTTCCGCGCCTGACATTCCTCTTGCTACCTCTTTGATTGAGTCCACCTCTGTCTCCTCTGTAGAACCACCCATTCCTCTATCTTTAAACCCTCCTTCATTGGACTTAGCCCCTCCTACCTTTCCTGAGTCAGTTTCTATTTTTTTTGCCACTGATTTTCATCCTCTAGTAAGAGCAGCCTCCCCTGTCAGTTCTACCCCTCTGTGTAGTCCTGTCTCGTCTCCATCTTTCGCTGACCCCTCTCTTCAAAAATCACTGCAGATTTTCTCTGCTAAAACTCCTCTCTCACCCTCTGTCCTTCTACTGGATTCCATAGGTTTTTGAGAACGTAACTATTCATAAGAAGAAGAAAGCCTCTCTTCCGGTGTCGGACCTGGCCCCTAGGACCCAATCTTATACTCCTTTGTCCACCAGATTAAAAACTGCGGCGAGGAACTCGTCTGCCTCCTCTCCTCAAGTACTTAGAGCTCTGTCACCCATTCCCAGTGGCTCTTAATGAAAATTCTCTCTCTAAATGTACGTGGCTTGGGGGGCTCAACCAAAAAAAAGAGCCTTCACCGTCTTCTTGCTTTTGTCTCGCCTGACATCATTCTCTTTCAAGAAACCATGAACAACACTTACCCTGCTCTCTTAGCGTTCTCCAAACTCCGTCCTGGATGGGAGTTTTGTGCTATCAGTTCTAAGGGTCTCTCGAGAGGTATCCTATCGAGGTGGAACCCCCTTAGGGTTCGGTGTAAGGCCTACCAAACTTTGGCGGGCATCCTTCTTATAGCTCATTTTAGGGGCTCTCATTTCTCCCTTTCCATTTTAAATTGTTATGGCCCCTACATACACCATGATGTTTTTTGGACTGCGGCTACCCGGGGTGGTCTCCTCTCCTTACCTAATCTGATACTTGCAGGGGATTTAAATCTCACCCTAAATGCGACTGAAATTTGGGGAAGCAAGGCCCATATCGACCCTCTTGGGCCCTTTTTCACTCAACTCTTCTTTGATTTCAATTTGGTGGATATCGCTCCCCCTTGTGCAGGGCCCACCTAGCAAAATGGCAAGTCTAGGGAGGAGGGCATCTGTAAAAGACTGGACAGATTTTTACTCTCCTTAAACTTGATTGACTTACTCCCTCGGCATAGGGTCTGGTCCTCCCCTTCTGTGGTCTTTGATCATTACCCAGTCCTCTTGGAGTGGACGAAGGAGCCAAACATTTTTAATTTCCCCTTCAAGTTCAATCACGCATGGATGTCCGATGAAGACTTTGTCAGGATGGTCAGAGCAGAATGGTCCAGTCTGGCTCTTGGTGATCACGCAGATAGGATGGATGGTCTCTCGCAGAAGCTTCGTTTGTTAAAAAGAAAGGTTAAAGTTTGGACACGCAACAAATCCCTGGATATGAAACAGAATATTATTTTTATTGAGACAGAAATAAAGAATCTTTTGGGGTCTTCCGTGTCGAGAATTCTCTCTTCTCAAGAAAATATCAGGCTCTCTGCTCTGAGAGAGAAATTGAAGTTCCTGTTGGATCATGAACTTCGTACTACCATGCTGCAAAGTAGGATGACTTGGGCAAATCTGGGGGATGTAAATACGAAATTTTTTCATTCGGTGGCATCAACTCGAAGGAATCAAAATGCCATTTGGGGCCTTTAGGATGAAATGGGGAACCTGATTGAAGATGACAAAGGTCTAAAAGCTCTTGGTGTCAGGTATTTCTCAAAGATTTTCAAGGAGGACTATCAGACCAACATTGTGGCACAGCTGAAGGTTATTCGTTTATTCCTCTCCTTTCTTCTTCAAGAGGATTCGAAGAGCTTCACACGCCAGATTTCATTGGAGGAAGTAGAACTAGCTTTAAAATCTTTCAAGAGGGATAAATGTCCTGGGCCAGATGGATGGCCAGTGGAATTCTTTTTGGCCTTCTTTGACCTACTGGGAAATGAACTTTTAAATGTGGTTGAATCCTCACAGAATGGTAGAGTTTTACCCTCCTTGAACTCCACCTTCATTGCCCTAATCCCTAAGAAAGAGCTGCCTCTTACCTTTGCCGACTTTAGACCTATCTCCCTCTGCAATTTTGTCTACAAACTTATCTCCAAAATTGCAGCCTTACGCTTGAAGCCTTACCTGGCTAAGTTTATTTCTCCCCAGCAATTTGGGTTTCTGAAGAATAGACAAATTGCAGAACCCATAGCTATCACTCAAGAGGTTTTACACTCTGTCAAGACCAAAAACAAGTGTGCTTTAATTCTCAAGCTAGATCTGTCAAAAGATTTCGATAGGGTGAATTGGTCTTTTCTTAGACTCATCCTTCTGCAGATTGGTGTCCCCCTGGTGGGTGTAAATTGGATTATGGGTTGTTTATGATCTGCAAATTTTACTTTGCTCGTAAATGGTACATCCTCTAGTTTTTTTCCCACCTCCAGGGGTATTAGGCAGGGTTGCCCACTGTCTCCCCCGCTGTTTATTCTTGTTATAGAGGGGCTCAGTCTCCTAATAGAGGATGCTCGAAACAATGGGAAGATCAAGGGCATTAGCATTTCACCCTAGCTCTCTCTTACCCATCTGCTTTTTGTTGATGATGTGATTCCTTTTTGCTCTGGCATTGCCAAGGAATGGGTTTCCTTCAAGGTCATTTTGGACACCTTTTGTGTAGCCTCAGGTATGTGTATTAACTTGGACAAATCCTGTTTTCTGTTCAATAATGTGGATAAGGGAATCTTGAACAGGATCTCTCATACTCTTACCTTAAAATATGACCATATCTCCTTGGGTTTTAAGTATCTGGGCTACTTCATCAAGCCTCTTGGATACTTGGTAAAGGATTGGCATTGGCTTATAAAAAATTTTGAAAGACGAATCTAGCGCTGGACCCTTTGATTCCTCTCCCTTGGGGGTAGACTTGTCCTGATCAAAGCAGTCCTGGGCCAGTATGTCGGTCTATTGGATGGCTCTGGTTCCCATTCCTAAGTCGATCCTTGACAAGCTTAAAAAGTTGATTTTTTCTTTCTTATGGGGTTCAACTGCTGTTAAAAAGAAGTATCACTTAGTGGATTGTTGTCTCTTTCAAAACCTACATCTCTTGGAGGCTGGGGTATTAAACACTTGGGTTGGTTTAGTCTTTATTTACGCTTGAAAAGTATATGGATGGCCCTAAATGGGACTGGGATTTGGTATCAATTACTATCTGCAAAATATCTAAAAAATCACTCTGTGGTGACTTAGATTCGTCAAAAATCCTTTGTTGTCAATGGTGTCTCAGTGATTTGGAAAGGCTTTATTCTTACTCTGTCCTGGGCTGGAAGTTGTCTTTCTTGGCAAGTGGGGAATGGGGAAGATATCCGTATTGGCTCGGATCCAATTGTGGGCACCGATTCCCTGTCTGTCTTCCCACAGGAGCTCCGAGATTATTTGGAGGACTATGGTATCTATCTCTGGCACACGCTCGAAATTTTTCCCCGGAGGCTAAGGGATACTGGCTCGCTGCTGAAGATCTGGAATTGGGAGGTGAGTGGAATTTTCTGTGGAATAAATTTATTTCAGGGCTCAAACATGGCAGAATCAGAACTAAATAGTCAGAATGATTCATTGATCTGGACTTATAATAATCTTAATGGGGATATAACTGCTGCTCTGGGGTATGATCTTATTGTCAAACACTTCCATGAGCCCACCTCTGATCAGTCTCAGGTGTTGGACCTACTATGGTCGTTCAACATTCCTTCAAAAATCAAATGCTTTATTTGGCTTGTGGTAAAGAACCGCGTGTTAACCTGGGACAATCTCCAAAAACATGGTTGGCAGGGTCCTGGTGTGTGTGTTCTTTGCAGGTTGGGCGAAGACTCGATTCAACATCTATTTATAGACTGCATTATGACTAAAAGGGTTTTCTCTACTGTATGTGAGCAATTCTGCTTACCACCCTTAAAAAATTGCTCTGTCAGCTCTTATTTAGAACTTTGGTACAAGAGCTTATCAGCTCACTCTGTCTTTAGCTATCTGCCTCTTTTCATTTTCTGGAGCATTTGGAAAATGAGAAACTGTTGTATTTTCTAAAACAAAAAGGTAGCAGTATTTAGTATCATACAACAGGTTGAATCCCTCTTCCACTTTTACCCTGTTCCGAAGCAAACGAAGAAGATTAGATGTATCGAGACCAGCCCTCAGATCATTTTTCCTTGTGCCTTCTTTGATGGGGCTGCTGCTGAAAACCTTGGGGGTGCAAGGTTTGTGATGCATCTGAGTGATTCACACACTCTTGGCTTCTCTCTTGGTTGCGACAGGAGCACAAATACCAGAGCTGAACTTCTTGCTCTTTGGGCTCTTCTTGTAGTGTCAAAGCATTTGGGGATCCCTCTCCTTACTATCTTTGGAGACTCCTTAGTCATTATTAATTGGGAAAACAGGACAACGTCTTTAGACTCTCCCAGCTTGAGCCATTGGTGCAAGGACATAAGGTCCCTTATGTTAAACTTCTCTCCATTGACTCTCAAGCATATTTATCGTGAGCATAATCAGCACGTTGACAGTCTCTCAAAGAAGGCTTTGGTTTTAGATCCTGGATTTGGAAACTTTAATGAATTTATGGAAGGCATGATCATTGATCATGGGAATTTTCAGCTTTTTTAAGCTTAGTGCCGGGACTCGGTCCCCTTTTTTTGTGCACTGGTTCTGCTTTTTCTTATGACAGGTTAGATCTGTGTCGTCCTTGAAGAGACTTTCAGCCTACTTTTTATGCTCAGGATGGAATAGCATGGTAGTCAATCTTCTGTCTCAGAGATCAGCATGATCTATCTTGAGAGTAGTTTTATTGGTTTCTTCTTTGCTGAGAGCTAGCACTGTTTGCTTAAGGGCTCTTGTTTTGTTCTTGTTCATGATAGCATGGACTGATAGATGCTCCTGTAGTGATCAGAGGGATTCCCAGATGCTGTGATTCACACATGATTGAAGCCTGTCTATGATGGCTACTTGTATATGATGCCCTTTGATTCATAATTGAATATCAAGGTCTGGTATTTTTTCCTCTTTAAGTTATCGTTGGGTATCCAGAGGCTGGAATATAACTCGGAAGCATTTACCAGTGAAATTAATTGGTTGTAGGGTTGATTTGCTTTTCCATCGAGTAGACGGAATTTCAAAGGGAGTGGAATAGCTAGCCATGATTTTAGGAATAGAATGGAATCTCTCGCTCAGGTTTTGGGCTTTTCAAAAAAAATTCATGCAAATCTGTGTTAAATCCAGTCTAAAATAGAATAAGTTGAACTTGGATGGAATCAAACATTGTCTAGATCGATTTACAAACTGTCTCAACTGTAAATTAAGTGATTTTAGTAAACAATCTTATCAGTATAATAATGAAATTGTTTTTTTTTTTAATTTTATAATTAATATAAATATAAATAATATAATGTTTTATGGGTGTAATTTAATGGTGATTTGTTTGATATGAAGGACATGTTGTAAATGGAGGTCACTAGTTTAAATCATCTCATCTTACTGGTGACCTATGTGTTTGGGTAGTGGTTGAAAACGTAGATTATTTAGATTACACCCATACCCTACCTAGCCTCAAGAGGAAACACATGTTCTTAACCATTAAGCCCACTCGACACAAAAAAAATTTGCAGGGAGCATGAAGACATAAGCAAGGAGGCCGGCTAGGGTTTTGAGAGTCGAAGTCGAACACTATACAGGCGGCTAGGATTCTAACCCTAGCCGCTACCTTTCTCCTTTGCGCGGTTGTGTACCCAGTCAACAGCGAGAGTTCTCCAGGTGCACAAGCCAAGAGAGGAGGAATGTTGTGTTTTGGGCACAAGCTTGTAGTCGTGGAGTAGGAACGAGGGTGAGAGTCAGTGCAAGCTCTGCAGAACGGGTGGGTGGAGGTCTGCGTGCTACAGGCGCTCGTCGTCAACAAAGAGGCAATGTGTTGATATGCAGGAAGCAAGGCTAGTGTAGATCCGTGTATGCCAGGCCACATGCGAACTGTAGAGGGTCGTAACAGATCCAGTGTTGTTGTTGGAGCATTGTGAGGGTGGTGTTGAAGGGTCTCAAGCAGTAGAATCATATATCATTCCTATATCAGATGGATAGGGTTTGAATCTGGCTAAGGTTTGAACCTTAGCCGCCATCCATTATAGGTTTTGGCTACGGGATGATGGGATTTTGTCCTTGTGATTGCGTTTTTTCTTTGGCTCTTTTTGAGCAATTTGTACATGCCCGAGCTCTATCTTTGCCTAGGAGTTTTGGTTTTGGGTGGGTGGTCAGGTTGTTGAGCACTGTTTGTGGTTTTTTTTTACTTTGGTTGGGAGCCTGGCTCTGGTTGCTCAGGTTGTTGAGCACTGTTTGTGGGTTTCGAACACTGTATGTGGGTATTGAACACTGTTTGTAGGTTTCGAACACTGTTTGTGGGTTTTGACTGAATATGATACATAGTATCATAGATATGTATCTCGTTACCTTTGATTCTAATGAATATCAAGTAACTGCTATTTTTCTTCTGGAAAAAAAACTATTAAGCTTACTCAAATTGTAATGATCTTCAAAATGTCAACAAAAAATTATATATCTCTTGAAAACGAGCGTAAAAGTGGTGCTTCTCATTTTAAAGTTTACTCTTAACAAGTTGTGATGAATTCCATTGTAGATGGAAATCGATGAAATGGCCATAAAAACAGTTAAAGTTATGCTTTGATCATTGATAGATTTGAGAAAAATTTAGTAACTTCTCGTAATTGTCAAAAATGAAATTACCAATATGTTTTGGAATAGGTTTTGACACATGTCGTGTAACCAACAAGTATATAAATTTACTAGCAATTATCCATAATGATATAACTTGAAACAATTATCACTGCTTTAACTCAATTTCAGTCTCACATGATTTTTTGCAACATGCAATTGATCTGAACGCTAATACTATGGTGGTCAAAGAATAGTGAACTTTGAACGCTAATATTATGGGGGCCCAAGAATAGTTAGAATATACGAACAATGTATCAATTATTATTCTCAAGAACTTCGGGATGAAATCGGTAATTCAACTCTTAGGTGATGTTGTAATTAAGCAATGTATGTAGTACAAGTAAGGTAAAATCAAAATTCTATGATTTTGTTAAATAGTATAATTAGCTTTGTTTGGTTATAGTTATTATTTTTCAATTTTTGAAATAATTTATGTTGGATGTGATTTAAAATCAAAATAATTATCAAAGAATCTATTTTTCAAAATTTGAAGTATTATGTTGAATGTAATTCGAATTCAAAACTAAACTAACTCAATAACCTAAACTCATTATTCTTTGTAGCATTGATGTGTCTATGGACTCTCAATATAACTGAGTCAAGGAAGAACGTGCACATAGATATCTATTATATATGAGGGGGGAGTGGGGGAATTAACAAATTCATATAAACTTTGAAATAATTATGTGATAGTTATGTGTGCATGGTTTAATGAGAGTTCCACAAGATGGAGTAAGTGTGAAAGCCAATTGTTGGTTCAAACCAAATGATGTACCTCTCATCCTATGCTCCCTTTCCATTAATGTTGCCTTGTAGAGCATAAGGTTACTTGCTTCAGAGGTGATATGCTAATTTAGTTTCTACCAATGGATGTGAGCTAGTTCTATATAGCATGTTTGAAAATGTTTTGTGCAAATGTACATGGTAAACATTAATGACAAAGTTGCATGTGAGGATGGTGACACAATAATTGGAAGCATTGTCAATTGCATTAAGATTCTTCAACTAATAGTAGTAAATGATAGCAACGGAAATCAGATTGTGTAGGGTGTAGAGTTTCTAGGTTGCATCAGTCTTACCACTACCATCACATTTCATTAATGCTCATTAATTTATTTGTTTAATTGAAATAGGTAATGTTTATATTGGAGAGTTGTGGCCACATTGTACAACATTTTAATACAAAACATAACAATAGTCTAGCTTTGAGATTTCAAAAGGCACAAATAATGCAAGAGGGCTTATAAAGTATCATATTGCTTTAATTGTTTTTTCCAAAAGGCCATTAATCCTAGTTCAATAGATTTTAATGAAGTGTCTTAACATATGTTTTGAAGTGCAGAACATAAAAACTTGAAATTTTTGTTTGGAAATTTTCCCATGCTGGACATTCTGCATATTCTAGTTTCCATTTCCATGAACTCCTAAACTTGGTTAATTTTAACCTCTTCCATAATTTTATCTCGAAGGGATCCAATTGAAGTTGTGCAATTTCTTGTAGTGTCTGGAATTAATTGTGCAAACATATTGTGTTGTGCATTTAGCTTCTCTATTTGAGTGGCTTGCACTGTCTTTTTCAATTCCAATTCTTCAAATTTTGCTTTCAAGGTTTCAACCGTATGATGTCACTAAGAAATGAAATTGTTGTCTTAAGATTTGCAGTATGTCTAGCCAACCTTTTAAGAACTCTTTTGAATTCTACGAAGTCACAAGGATCACAACCACGTGGTTTTTCCATACCAAAAACCTCTTGGTGCTAAAGAACAAACCTATACTTGCAAATAAAACCACCATGACCTACAGTACTGAATAACCACATAATGATGGAAATTCTATATCCCCCAATATAATTCATATTCACCTGCAATCAAAGACTATGGTAATAATTTTGAACCCAACAACATCCTCAATGTATCCTTTGGGGAGAGACTTCATTGTTGTTCACCCTAATAGTTGCAACAACAAAAAAATAACGAGGAAGAGAACACAAACTTTTACCAGCAATCATTCGCATATTGGCTAAGTCCAAACATAAGTCCTTGTGTTTGGCCTCCTCTTCTTGAAATTGAATTTAGAATCCAAAGCCCAAATTCAACCACCTCCATAACATTGAATGAAATTCAAAGGCATTAAATTCTACCTCTACTTAAGTAAGGGAATGTAATGTCCATGTACAAGGGGAAGGTAAGATTGGATGTTATGCAATTCATGTATTTAAAAGAAGATTGCCACTTCTCCATTTTGATTTAAGTGGATAATAAACTCGAGGTTCTTAACTTCAATGTTCAAGGGACATATATAAATGATGAAACCCCCCATTTTTACTACTCAAACCTTTTTCCAATGTTGCTCCTTGGTTAGCCATTGAGTATACTTCCATATTTTGATTGAAGAGGATGTGATAGTGTTCTATCCTTTCAAATGCTTAGTTATCCTTTGTATAAGATCAACTAAAATATCAAGGAGAGTGGAGGGAATGACCAAGGAACTTCTGTTTTTTCTAATAATAAATGTGTCACCAATTGCAATAAGAATCTTTACTTGCCTTTTTTGTACTATATTGAGATATTAATACAATGCTAGAGCTTATGATTAGTTATTAGAAGCCTCACACGATCCTAGAGTAAATGGTAATTCACATTGTCAATTTGGGTTGTAAACAACCCCCCGCCTTGTGCAACTACTGCCTCTTTCATTAATGCTCATTATTAATGCCCAAACAAAGTTAGATAAATATTTAGTTTAATTTCTATAAATTTAGTAGTTTGACATCTTATTGTCAATTGTAGCTATATTTTAAGAAATAAAAATATTGTGCATTTTCTTGAGACTCTAGTTAAAAATAGGCATACAGATACTTAACATCGAAGTAAATTATCAGTGAATGGATTTTGATTTAAGAAATCAATTACTAAGATTCCCTCCAAATGCATCCCAAGACTTGTTGGTGCTAAGGGTTATTTAAGGACCATAAGATAATGTCATTATAGAACCTCTTTTAAAAGTCTAAAACATAAGTAAAATAGTTAAGGTTGAAGCTCGAGTAATGCACTACAATAATTTAGAGGAAATATCACCTAAATTACAACCCAATTTACCATAAAATTGTTTCATTTTCCATATTTTCCTTTTTTGTGCACTATTCTCTATTTCAGTGGAAATTAAGGTGGTAAGGCGGCACTTTTTATTTACAACCGTGAAAACAACCATAACAATTATGTATTTGTCAACACTGAAATTTCTACGATGACTATGTTGAAACCAAAGAGACACCTTTGATAAATGTCTCCAAGCATGCCTTTCAAAATATCTACTACAACATCTAGTGAAATATATACACAATATCTAATTTATAGTATGATTAAGCGTCCCTTTCAAAGTTATTTTTATGTCATCTTTGCTTATATGTTATTTTATTCTCAATTGGGTCAAATGTGTTTTTTCCAAGAAAAAAAATTTCGTATTCTATATTTCTATGAACGAAATCAAAATACACATGATCATGAATTTTGGCTCTTAGTCATTTCTAAATGTATTGACCCTAGACTTCTAATATATATTATAGTCTTCCTTCAACAAACTTGTAACTCTCAAAAGAGGCAAAGACTTATACATACTCTAGAATTTATGACCCAACAATAGAAACCAAAGCTAAACAAAAATTGTTTTGAGAAGCAAACTAACCAATAACACAAAACCACTAAGAGAGTGACCTAACAAATTCATCAAAAATAAGATTTCCTTTGAATTCCTAATCAACCAAAGTTCCTTCCTTCATTGGAAGGGCTTCTTTTGAAAGAATGTTTGTTTTGGAAATGAATTCCTTGTATATATGTGCAAAAGAAACTTCTTCAAACTACATTTTTTAAAAGAAGCTTCTTCAAACTACATTTTTTAGCTCCAATTTTTTTCTCATTATGGGATCTAGGGCCAGTTTGTCAATTGACTTCTACCATTTACTCAATCCATCAAAAGCTTTGAATCCCCTAGAACCTATAACATGCTTACACCTTTATCAACTACTTTCATCAATATCTGCAAGGCATACAAGTATGATTTGTTATGTGTTCCTTGACCCACCCCATGCTTTAAAAGGAAATAATGATTAGTATTTCAAAAAAGTATAGCCCATTTACCACACATACTAGGGGTACATTGGCATGCACCGTCAAAGAAACCCCAAGGTTGTGAGAAATCAATATATGCTTCCTTTATGCTTCTAGGTTTCTTTTGCTTCGGAGACTTCCAACCTTCTCCTACCTAAAGTCGACTCCTTCCCCTAAAAATCATCTTGTTTATGATTAACTAAACCCACACAAAACATAACAAGGTAAAGGTGTGTGATGATTGACTACTCTATTAGAACACCAATCTTCATAGCAATCAAACAAAGACAACTAAATTGGGTTGAATGAATATATATATAGGAGCTATGGGTCTTCGAACAAGCTCAGACGAAGGTTCGGCGACAGTTTTAAACTCTTTTTAACTCTTATAACCTCGCCGAAAAAAATCTTGGATCTTCCCTCACTCAACAACCATCATGTATGATGATACCATCAACTATGAGGATGAGCCCATACAAGGGCCCATATTCAGTTTGGATGAGGAGATACATGGTTCGGACAAGGATGACAGCAACTCACTCAAACCTTAGCCCCCGGATGACACCACCTTAAACGCACCAATTAACTCGCATGTTGCTGGTACATGGACTGATGGGACCAATATCATGCAAGCTCAATAGCCTTCCACCTAAAAGAAGTGCAGAGGTATGAAACCAAAGCAAGGATACCCCGAATTATCTGTCAGAAGAGATATCTACATCGATGAAATATCGAACTATCTGAACCTCGTGCTGGTGGGGAGGTTTTGCAGAAAGGTGACGGGTAGGGAGGCACTAAACCACTGGATGGAGGAAAACTGGCTCCCACTGCTCGGCTATATACCAAAATTCCACATCCTCCCAAGAGGATGGTTCCTATTCAAGATAATAAAAAATTAAGATGAAGGTACTTCGCTCCTTGAGCAGAACTAGAGATGGGGACCATCAAGATTCATACTGCGAAAGTGCCACGTTGAATTCAATGTGAAATGGGAGTCACATAACATCCAACAAATTTGGGTAATCCTATCTGGTTTTCCCATGGTGTTGTGGCAAAAACACATACTAGAAGCGATAGGAAATAAGCTGGGGAAATTCATCAGACTCGAAGAAGATTAGGAAACCAAGGTGGACAGGAGGTGTGCCTGCATCCTTGTCTAATTGGACATGAGAGAAGGACTTCACGAAGAAATTTGGATAAAAATTCATGGAATTATCTGGACACAGAGACTGGATTACAGGAAAATTCCTTTTCGATGTTTCACCTGTAGGAAGGTCGGACGCCTCCAAAAGAATTGCAACAGCATGTCGAACAGCTTAAAGAAACCTGGGTATAGGAAAATTTGGGTCAAAAAATCCGTTGAAGAGAAGCAAACACCTAGTAGAATTGAAATGAACAAAGGTAATGACCCAAACAATAACACAAGGGTGACCGACCTTAAACATAAAGGAATTCAAGACCCTCAGGACGCAAGGGACGAGTGTTATCTCATCAAGGGAGGGATAGAGACATAAGTTATTCTAGGTCCTAGCACGTCCACGATGGACAAAGGTACCCCCACCTTTTCCCACCCTATCACTTCTCACATTCTTTCCCTTTTAGAAAATAAAAATAAAGAGATGGTCAACGATATTGCGAAAGAGAAGTCTGCGAAGACTCTGGACCTCACAGATGCTACATCAAGGGTTTATAACCTAAGATCCAAATCAAGAAAAGACGATAATCATGTTTCTACATGAGGTTTAGCTCCAGGGAAAATAAAAAAGATGTTGGCAGGAAGAAAGTCACTCTTGTCTTTGGCACAAGCTCAAGCTGCAAAGGATATAAAGGAAGGAAAACAGTCAACCATTGGAAGGTCCCTTAGAGTGAAAAAGGCCCTACCAAAGGGATCTTGATGTTAATATTATCCTTCAATGACAGGGGGATAGGTGGGACCTCCAAATTAATATCCCTTAAAAGGATAATAACCCTGTTCAAACCAAGTGTAGTATCCCTTCAAGAAACTATGATGGAGGGGGAGAAAGTCAAGGAGCTATTGGGTAGTTTCTTGAGAGATTGGAAGATGGAATTCTTAAATGCCAAAGGACACTCCGACGTTCTAGTTATGGCCTGGAGCCCAAGTATAATTTGTCACTCAAATGGTTTTTACAAAGATGCGATAGCCTCAGAGTTAGAAGATCTGGGAACAAGGTTACACTTATCATTACTTAATGTATATGGTCCCTTTCACAACAAAAGACAACATTGGGAAACGTTGGACATGCAAGGAGCTCTGGACCTCCCCAATCTAATATTAACAAGTGACCTGAACCTCACTATCTCCTCTGGGGAATTTTGGGGAAAAAACACCCAACCTGACTCCTTAGGGAACTTCTTTGGGTCCCTTTTTGAATGGAAGAAGCTGGTGGATGTACAACCATTAGAATTGGAACCCACTTGGAAAAAAAACAGAGGAGGGGACCAAGCAATCTCAAAAATATTAGACCGATTCCTAGTTGCATAATCCCTCCTCCAAGAGCACCTGGTGGTTAAGTCCATGGTAGAAACTAGTGGTCTGTCAGACCACAGACCAATCACTCTCTCCTTATTTTTAACGGAAAAGAAAACACCCTCCCTATTCAAATTCGATGCAGCATGGTTATAAGAAGAAGAGTACCGATCCCTGGTACACGAGAGTTGAAAACCTTTGGAAATATCCACAGAATCTTCTTACATGCTACAAATGGTTGACAACATGTCCTCCATCAAGAAGTTAACGAAGGAATGGGGGAAGAAACATAAATTACACTATCAAAGGGAGCTAAGAGAGTCAAGAAAAAAGGATTTATGAACTTCACAACTCTAATCCTCCGGGTACCATTTCAGATGAAGCATTACAGGCTTTAAAACCAAAGAAAAGAAATGAAACTCCCTATTGGATAAGGAAGAGTGGCACTAGGGCACAAAGAGCATATCCCTTTGGCTTGAAGCAGGAGATAAAAGCACAAATTATTTCCACAGATTTTCCTCTCTTTAGAAAAAACATCAACACCATTTCAAAAATAAAGGATGTGGAAAGAAATATCACTCAGACTTTCCAGGACAAAGCCAGGGCAGAGGCAAATCACTTCCAAGCAAGTTTCAAAGCCCCAAACGGTTCCCGATATCGGAAATACTTGAGGTACTAACTCTTTTCCCTCGCCTAATAATAGAAGATATGAGAAAATCCCTAGTAGAAGAAATCACAGAGGAAGAGATTTTGAAATTTTTACACTCCTTCCAGAAAGGGAAGAGTCCTAGATCGAATGGATTCTCTTTGGATTTATTTCTAGGGTTCTACGACCTTCTGAAATTTGACATCCTGAAGGTAGTTAGAGAGTCACAAAGGTTAGGAAAATTTGTAGGAGCAATGAACGCTATGTTTATCACACCAATCCCAAAGAAGCAGAAGGGAGAGACCTTTGACAATTTCAGACCCATTTCATGTTGTAACGTGATCTACAAAATTATACACAAGACCGTTTCTCTCAAATTGAAACCAATTTTAAGCACAATAATTTTGGATGAGCAATTTGGTATTTTATTCAACAGATAGATACATGACGTAGTATCTTTATCCCAGGAAGCTATTCACTCCATTAAAAAGGAAAATTAGTCATCCTTCACCCTTAAAATTGATCTTTCTAAAGCGTATGACAGAGTAAACTAGAATTTTTTACATCTACTCCTAATACAAATAGGAATTTCAATTCAAATGGTTGACTAGATAATGGGATGCATACAATCCACCTCTTTCATGGTGATTATCAATGGATCCCCTTCTCATTTCTTTCGTCAAACCAGGGGACTAAGACGAGGGTTTCCTTTATCACCATTTATTTTTCTCCTAATAGAGAAGGCATTGAGTCGAATCATCCATAAAGCAAAGGAGGATAGAAATCTGAAGGGATTCAGGATTTCAAGCACGGTCGATCTCACACATGTTTTATTCATATATGATGTGCTTCTAATGGGGGAAGGAACCCTGGATAACTTTTAGGACCTGGCAATGAGTTTGGAGAAATACCAAAAGGCCACCGGAATGGTTGTCAACATGGACAAATCCAGAATGATTTATAACAATATCCATGAAGAAATCCTCAGTAGAGCAAAGGAGTTGCTACCTTTTTCAACATCCCCCATTGCAGAAGGATTCAAATACCTGGGATTCACACTAAATCCCGATGCATATTCCTTCCAATACTAGACCTGATTTTACAAAAAATTAGAAGCAAGGATATCTAACTGAACCAATCGTTTTCTCTCAAGAGGTGGACATCTGGTGCTTCTCAAAGAAGTTCTCCAAAGAATACCAATTTATTGGGCCTCAATAGCCTACATCCCTAAAGGGATTGTAATAAAGATCAGAAGGAAATGTCTCTCTTTCCTATAGACGACAAGCAAAAAAACCGAGGGCATGCCACTAGTAAAATGGAAAACTTTAATGAAGCCCAAATCAATGGGTGGTTGGGGCTTAAAGAACCAAGAGCTATTATGTAGATCTCTTGCCGCAAAATCAGTCTGGAGGCAAAATCAGTCTAGAGGCTGGTTGAAAATCAGTATTCTCTGTGGGGGAGAACAATGATCTCCAAATACTTCCTAGACTCCTATGTTGAAGAATGGTTCAAGCAACCTATTAAATCATACAAAAACGCTTCAATAGAGTGGAAGGCATTCGTTTTAGCCTTCCCACTAGTCGGCAATTGGACAGCATGGTAGATACGTAATGGAAGGAAGGTGCAGCTTGGAAGAGACCCATGGGCCAGTTTAGGAGAAGAATACAAGATCTTAGACCCTCTCCTTTCACAACTCATAGAGAATAATATCAATTTTTTGGTCGAATCTCGTTCTCACCACCGATGGCCAGGAAGAACAGTTTGGCAGTCCGCTAATACTTTGGGTTTAGCGGGATCAGAAAATGGAATAGATTCACAACCAAAATGAAAAATCGTTTCATCCAGATCGATGAGGCAGAGGAAGACAGACTTATCTGGTAAAAAAAATGGGAAAGATGGAAAATACACAGCCAAGTTGGGCTATGACACAACGATGGAGAAAAATCATGATGGCACAGAGTGCTGGTGGTGGAAAAAATTATAGAAACTCCCTTACCCACTTAAAAAATTAATAACGTTATGGCTGGAATTGAACAACAAGTTGCTAACATGGGAAGTCTTATTAAAAAGAGGCTTTCAGGGGCCTGGAATTTGCTTGTTGTGCAAAGAAGACACAAAGACATCCTCTCATTTATTTTTTTCCTGTGCATATGCAGGCACCCTATGGAAAAATACCATCTCCAAACTAGATTGTGTTTCCACAATTGGATCGAAATCGTCTCGAGAGCTTAGATTCAAGAACTAGTGGAACAACGACTAGGTACATAACCATGCAACCCTCCCCGCTCTATTTGTTTACACAATTTGTGAAGCATGGAATAGGGATGTTTTTTCAAACATCTGGATGTCAATAGAGATAAAAACAACGATTATATTGCAGAAATTATGGGAGCACCAAACAGATCCCAAACCCACAACTAAGAGAGTGTTATCTGCTACAAAAAAACAACAAAACCGTCCCCTGGGGTTTCTTTGACGGGGCCAGCTAGGGGTACCTGCCTTTAGGAGGAGCAGGTGGATTGTTGTATCTCAATGATAAAGAAAAATCGAAATTTATGTTCGCACCAGGACAAGCCTCCAATAGCAAGGCTGAATTAGTAACACTATGGGAAGTGATGAGAGTAGCAATGGACAAACAATTGAAGAACTTATAGCTATACGGAGACTCCAAAATGATCATAGATTGGGAAAATGGGAAAATGCAGATCAAGGCTCCATACCTCCAACATATTCTGAGAGTAATTAAAGAATATAAAGCAACCTTTGAAACAATCTCCTTTACACGTATATATTGGGAACTGAACACAAAAGAAGACAAGATATCCAAAGTTGCACTAGCACTTCATCCCGGTTTAATGGAGGTAAGGGAGATCAAAGACAAACAAATTGAAAACCACTTAGTTTGTTTATAAGTGTATGTGTGTACAAAGCTTTAAATGAAATTTTTGTATGGGATGCAATAAGAGCATCACAAGTTTTGTAATATAAGACCCAAACATAACAAACTCTCATGAAATTGTATGCAAAGACAACAACAAAAAAATTGGCAAGATAAGAGTACGTCTTTGACATGACAAGGATGACAATATTTTGGAAACAATGGATACAATAATGTAAGTCCCTCAAGGACAGTTCATGATCGCTCTTTATTTAGAGTGGTGGATATTTTCCTTCTGGAATATGTGTGTGTGTGTGTGTGATTGAAAATTGGGTAATTAAGGTGGTAAGGTGGCACTTTTATTTACAACCACGACAATTATGCATTTGTCACCACTAAAATTTCAACGATAACTATGTTGAAACCAAAGAGACACCTTCGATAAATGTCTTCAAGCACACTTTTCAAATTGACTACTATGATGTCTACTGAAACATATACATAATGTCTAATTTATAGTATAATTAAATGTCCCTTTCAAAGTCATTTTTTGTGTCATCTTTGCTTAAATTATATTTTATTCTCAATTGGGTCAAATACATTTTTCTAAGAAAAAAAATCATCATATTTGATATTTTTGAGAATGAAATCAAAATATACATGATCATGCATTTTGGCTCTTAGTCATTTTTTAATGTCTTGACCTTAGACTTCTTAGACTTATTACAATCTTCCTCCAATGGATATGTAACTCTTAAAAGAGACAAATACTTATACATACTCTACACCTTTGTGACCAAACAATAAAAAAAATTCTAAATAAAAATTTCTTTGAGGAGCAAACTCATCAAAACACAATGCTAAATGAAACAATGACCTAACAAATTCATAAAAAATGAGATTTCCTCTAAATTCATGATCATCCAAAGTTCCTTCTTGCATTGGTGGGGATTCTTTTGAAAGATTGCATATTATGGAACTAAATTCCTTGTAGATATGTCCCCTCGAAACTTCTTCAAACTACATTTTTACCTCTAACTTTTTTTGTCATTATGGAATATAGGGCCAAATTTGTCACTTGGCTTCTACCATTTTCCAAAACCATCAAAATATTCGAGTGCGCTAGCACCTATAACTTGCTTGCACCTTTATCAACAACTACTTTCATCAGTATCTGTAAGGCATACAATTATGATTTATTGTGTGTTCCTTGATCTACCTCGTGTTTTAAAAGGAAATAATGATCATCATTTCAAAAAAAGTACCACCCCTACCACATCAATGCAAAGTATAAGTGTCTAAGTATAATAGGATTGATTTTTTTTGCTCGCGGCCTGGCTGAGCTCACGGCTCTCACGCGTCCTCCTTGGACAGCCCACCCTCCTCTAAGCGTCGGCCAAGCAGCAGCCTCATGTTGCTGCGTTTTCTAGCCCCATGGGCCCTGATGGCTCCTCATTTGTTCCTCCAGAGCTTGCGGCTTTCCAGAAACTTATAGCAAGCAGTGACAAACGTAAGCTGAATGAGACTCGGTAAAAATTCATGAAAAATATGGATAACACCCCTAGCAGTCGCCCTCCCAGCTGAAGAAATGTGTAGATCAGGTCTGAATCTGTTAGATCAACGCCTCATTGGTCAATTCACAGGCTTATGGCCCTCCCCCAAGGCAGTCGAAGCATGGGTGCAGAGGAATTGGGGAGCACTAGTAAAAGCTGGCACCGAAAGGTACTATGTAGGCAGGGGATTATTTGTATTTGTGTTCGAAGAAGAAGCGGACAAAAGCCTCATATTCAGGAATGGACCATATTTCACGGGACCCCAGGGTTTATACTTGAATAGATGGACACCATACTTCGATCCAATGCAAGATGTGTCGTCGACAGTCCCGGTATGGGTGCGCCTTCCCCATTTACCTCTCCACTGCTGGAACACGAAGACTCTGGAAACCATTGTCAGCACCCTTGGGAAATACATAGACCGTGCAGAGAGAAAACTCTAGTACTCTTATGCGAGAATCTGGGTGGAGGTGGATCTGGAACTAGGGCTTCCAGAAGCAATCAATTTAACAGTCTTAGATTGGTCACACATCCAAGAACTGGACTATAAACAACTCCCATTCAAATGCATGTTTTGCCATGAACACAGACACTTCGCGAGATACTGCAAGAAGAAGGCTGAAGAAGAGGCAAATAAAAACAAAGATCAATGGATCCAAGCTCATAAATCTGCCCCAGCAAGGACGAATAGTAGGAAAAAGGGGAAAGAAACGTCAGGGGGATCTGATGTGCTAGAAGAAAGACAGGAACAAGAGAAGGGATGCAAAGACCAGACAAGGCCAGAAATGGAGGAAAACCCCTTTGAAATTCTAGGGGAACTAGAAGACAACACAGAAACAACACCGGAGGAGATCGAGCAGCAGCCCCCTCCCCTAGCTGCCGAGAAGGAAATGACAAACGCACCCCAACCGGGATCTCCTCCTCGCCTTCCTACACTGAGGTAGCAAGGAAAAAACCTCTAGAACCCTCAAGGTCATCGGATGATGAATCATTTGAGAAGCCATAAAAAAATAGTAGGGAGGAAATCCAATAGGGAAGCTAGAGAGGAAGAAGCGGAGAGGCAAAAAATGCAGGTAGCTAAGCAACAATTGAAATGTCATTAGGGAGAAACACCAGAACAAGGCCTCCTAAGGTAGGTTCATCCCACCCCAATCTCAGTAAATAATGCATCTGGTCTCTTGGAATTGCAGAGGGATGGGGAACCCTACGAAAGCTGAAGCATTAAAAGACCTTCTGAAAATAGAAACCCCAGAGATCCTCATGCTCCAAGAGACTAAGATAGAATGGGATTCCCTCCTTCATATCAGTAGTAATAAGTGGAATAAAAATGCAGGGAAGGTCATCAATGCTAGAGGCTCCTTCGGGGGTCTACCAGCGTTGTGGGCAGATGAGGAGTTCACACTTGAAAGCTCCATTGATACTCAGCATTGGATCTCCACCGAGCTCCACCATAAAACAAGTAAGCTCATCCTTTCTCTATTCAATTTGTATGTCCCTGTCCTTCATGCATAAAAGAAAGAGTGTTGGCTAAGTCTAGCAAATTTCATAGAAATCTACACACCTCGGAACATAATAGTTGCGGGAGATCTAAATCTGATTTTTGAATCTAAAGAAAAGAGGGGAGGGAATAACAGTAAGGGTCAAATGCTCCCCTTGGTTGAGGACCTCATGCATTAGTGGGATTTACTAGATATCAATCCAAATCAAGGATTGTTTACATGGACAAATAACAGATTTGGGTCAGAACATATAGCTGCCCGTTTGTACCGGTTCCTGGTTCAAAGTTCACTGCTCGATCAGAGGGTGATATCCTCCAAAACTCTCCCAAAGCTGACTTCAGACCATAAACCTATCCTGCTTTAGCTGGAAGAAGAATATAACTTGGGGCCCATCCCCTTCAGGTTCAACCCTTTATGGATTGAAAAGGAAGGGTTCAAGGAAATAGTAAACTCAGCTTGGTCTACCCCAGTGAGAGGGTCCCCCTCCTTTGTGTGGGAGCAGAATTTAAAAGCCATGAAGGCAGCTTTGAAGGATTGGATTAAGAAGCCCATCAAGACCCCAACCACCTAAAGAAAAAAGACTACCCAGATTCTTGAAAATCTTCAAATAGATTTCAAAAAGAAAGACATCACCAGAGCAGATTTGGAAGAAGAGCAGGTAACCCAAGAAAAAAAAATTCTCTCTTTCCACCAAGAAGAAGAGTTATTAAGGTTGAAATCTCGATGTTGTGGCTAAAATCAAGAGATCGTAATACATCATACTTCCACAGACAATGTAGAATCAGGCTGTCCAAGAATCATATCTCCGAAATCACCACATTAGATGGGACCCTCCTCAAAGGCCAAGACCAATCAAGCTTGCAGCTGAATCTCATTATCAAATTATGTTTAAAGATAACAATGAACGAAATGAGGTTGTCTCTGCAGAATTTATTTCCCACATTCCTCCCCTTGTCAACAAGGAAGATAATTCAGCCCTCTCAAAGCATTTTACAGAAGAAGAAATATGCAATATAATTTGGGCAATGGAACCTGACAAGGCCCCTAGGTTAGACAGCTTCTCAATTCATTTTTACCATCAATTTTGGGACATCATTAAAGTGGATTTCCTGAGAATGTCAAAAGTATTTCAGCAGAAATCCAAAGTGGGCGGAAGCACTAACTCGACCTTTCTTGCGTTGATCCCCAAAGAAGTGAATCTGAGCACCTTCGAAAGATTCAGGCCAATCTCCCTCTGTAACTCATCCTACAAGATAATGGAAAATAGAACCAAACCTCTCCTTGGGAAACTCATCTCTCCCAGTCAGGGAGGCTTCATCAAAGGGAGACATATCATAGACAATGTAATCCAGGTTCAAGAAGCCATCCACTCAAGCTTCCACCGGAAGGAGCAAGGAATGATTATTAAGCTAGACATGGTGAATGCTTTTGACCGGATAAAACACTCATTCCTCTTCAAAGTTATTCTCTCTTTTGGTTTCAGCTCTAATTTTGTCAATTTGATCAAAACTTGCATAACAAAACCGTAGATATCTCCACTGGTCAATGACAGACCAACCAATTATTTTCAGGCCACGAGGGGAATCAAGCAAGGCTTCCCCCTCTTCCCTTTTTTGTACATTTTAATGGCATATGCATTGAGAAGAAAGTTAGATGCAGAGAAGAAGGTTGGGACTATCCCAGGCATAAGGATAGTAAAAGGCATAGAGCCTATAAATCACTCACTCTTCGTTGATGATTTTCTGCTCCTAGGGGGAGCTTCCATATTGATATCCAAAGCCTTCGACAGAATACTCCAAGACTTCTACAATATAACCGAAGCACTCATCAATAAAAAAAAGAGCACAGTATATGGCTGGAATACAGAACAGAATGTCATACAATGAATTACAAACAGTCTTGGCTTCTCGGGCTATGCCAGTTGGGATAAAATTAAGTACATGGGGCTTCCCCTCACCTTAGGTCCTAACAGAGCTTCACTGTGGAATGATGTGATGAATAAGCTAAGATACAAAATTAAGGCATGGGGAGGTCAATGGCTCAACAAAGCTAGCAAGTTAATGTTAGTAAAAGAATTCCTCTCCTCTCTGCCAGTCTACCAAGCTTCTTTTCTTCTAGCACCAAAATCGATTATGGATCAATTCTCAAAGTTAGTCTGAGACTTCTTATGGCAAGGAGGTAAAGGAAACCAAAGGAAATTCCACCTTGTTAAGTGGGACAATGTCAAGCTTCCTCTGGTTGATGGTGGCCTTCAGATTCAAGATCCAAGATTAGCAAACCTGGCACTTGGAGGTAAAATTCTGTGGAAACTCCACACAGACAACAAACATCCAGTTAGTAGAATACTGAGATTAAAGTACATGAAAGGAGAGTCCCTGCGCAACCTTCAGGAAATCAATTACCAAAATGGGTTTGTCACTTGGAATTTATGCAAGAGAAGCCACGATTTTTTTAAAAACAGTCTCTTCAAAATTCCTGGCAGAGGAAACAAGACGTTGTTGTGGAAGGACAGCATCATGGGAAGCCTCCTTTAGACACCATGGAGGGAATCAATTGCATTAGAAACTAACTGAAGCTACATGGGGTCTTCACGCTGGTAGACATTTTTAGCTGGGAAGTTAAGGGTGGATGGCTCGATTGGTCTCTCCCACGCATGCCTGATCATGTTGAAAAACAAAAACCGCAATTCCTTATTGCACTCACTGATCTGGCCCCAGTTCACCTGGAAGAGGAAGATTGTCGGGGATGGGGAAAAACAGGCACATACACTGCTGCCCAAGGATTTTATTCTCAGCAAAAAAAGCATGAATCAGGTCTCCCAACATATATGTGGAAACGTGTTTGGGATCAAGGTAGCCTTCCAAAGGTAAATTTATTTTTTTGGATTTTTATGAATAGAAAGGTATTAACTGGAGAGAATCTAGCAAATCGTGGCATCATTGGACCCCACAGATGCATACTGTGTTGCAGAGAATCAGAAACCAGTGAACACTTGTTTGTGAACTGTAAATTCGTGTGGGAGGTGTGGTCTCTTGTTCTACTTGGTCTAAATGTTTCAGTCCCGGGGAATACATCAATGCTAGCACTATATTCCACTTGGAAAATGAGATATCCTCACCCAATTCATGGTAAGTCTGCGTGGAGTGGAATATGGGAGGCTATACCCAAGTACGTGTGTTGGAGCATCTGGCTGGCCAGAAATGATAACATTTTTAACAATGTTCAACAGCAACTGTTGAAGGTGGCTGCAAAAGCCAAAGCATTTCTTATTGAAACGGATGGAGTTCATTCTTTTAAGAAGGGGAATTCGTTCCTTCCGGAGGAAAAAAATGGATGGGTACTTACACTTTTAGAGACCAGAATAAGGTTCTAGTCAGGCCAAGCATAAACCCAAAATGGCAAATAAGAGATTCGGAATCTAACTTTCAGATTTAGTGGAGGACTCAGGGGAAAGCTTTGATCTTCTTTGATGGTGCCTCCAAAGGTAACCCAAGGATGGAAATAGTTGTCGGGGTAATTTACTCCGTGGATGGTAAAAGTGTTGATAGCTTTAGTTGGGGCATTGGTCATAAAACCAACAACCAGGCAGAAATTCTAGCCCTATTAAAAGCTTTCCAGATAGCATGGGAGAAAGGGATCAAAGACATTCAAGTCTTTAGAGACTTGGAAATCTTGATAAAGACTCTATCCTCAAATGGCTTGTTCAATGATCCATTGCTCAACAAAGTCTTACAAATATTGACATAAATTATGAACTACTTCTCTTCGCATCTTTTTTATCATATTCTGTGTGGGATGAATAAGGAAGCTGATGTAAAGGCAAATGAGGGATGCTCACTGAATCAAGGAGTCCTGAGGGTAAATGAAGAAGAAGCCCGTTGGGCATCCATTCCATAGTTTGGTGGAATTTGTAAGGGGCCAATAAGAATTCCTCAAAGTGACTGAAGATTGTTTGTAATAATGGCTGATTCGGAGTAATCCCAGCCCCATTCTTTTTATAAAATCTCATAACTGTTCTAGTTAAAAAAAGAAGTACCACCCCTACACCACACATACTTGGGGTACCTTGGCATGCACCATCAAAGAAACCCTAAGGTTGCGGGAAACCAATATCTAGTTCCTTTAAGCTTCTAGGTTTCTTTTGTTTCATAGGCTTCCAACTTTCTCCATACGAGAGCCTTATTTGCTGAGACACCACACATGAAGTCAACTCCTTTCATTAAAAAAAACATCAGCTAACCAAACTCACCACAAAAACATAACAAGGTAAAGCTTTGTGAATATTNGTGTGTGTGTGTGTGTGTGTGTGTGTGTGTGTGTGTGTGTATACACCCATACGTAGGTGATAATTGAGTGTGTCCATTGCACGTATCGGGCGAAATGGCCACATGATAAGGAGTCGACGCTTATGAAGATAAGTGGTGCGTTAGTGCGATAAGACGAAGGTGTCATGCATCAATGGGGATATTGTAGAAGGATTACGGAGGGAGTTATGAGGAGAGGGTGGAAAGTGAGGACATGAATGAAGTATCAGAGTCGAGCACGTGGAATGTAGGATCTACAAAGAGCTTGATCATCCATGGGTACGAGTTTTTGTAATGAAGAGTGGATACTTTGTAAATCCATCATCAAATTGAAATGCATAAATGAGATGATGGTTTATATGGGATGTAATGAGAGGTTCTTATGAATTTGTTGTAGTGTATAAATATTTTTGGAGGTTGACGGAAGTTCAAATTCGAGGAACTTAGTCTATGGGCGATTGGCAATAATGGAGGCGAATGAGGAGGGGAAGGGGTGTGCAACTGATTGTCTGAAGTGGGTGAATAGGGAGCAACTTCGTGCTGCTGAGGTGGCTTGGTTATTTAAGGCAACAATTCCCCATGCAGCCATGGAGGAAATTGAAGGGATAGAGCAAAACCTTTGGGAAGAGTTGGAGGTAGGTAAACATGTTGATGAATTTGAAGCATTAGAGGAATGGATCCAATATCCAAGCATGACTCATTCCTGTCTATCTTCTATGAGTGGTTTGTAATGTTGTTTTGGATTTTCAAGGGGATCATGGGCCATGTTCTACTAGAGTGAGAAGAAAAAGGCAAAGGCGACGAAGTTCACTTCTAGAAGGTTCAGCGTGATTAATGTCCCTCAAGGCTATCAAATGGTCTCAGGTGCATATCATTGGCTATTTAAGGCTAATTAGATCATTTTAGCACAACGGATTAGTCAAATAAATATTTAATTTCATTATTCATGATTTAATTTCGACAAAATCCCTTTAATTACCAATAAATTAAAATAAATTCAATAACTATTCCAACAAAAGATTCAAGGGCTGGAAAAGTTTCTTAACATCATAAAACCTTCAATCCAAGCCACATCATAGATGATAACCACTTCTTAAGGCAAATTATTCTTATTCACAGCTAACCAGTAATTAAGGTGTTAATTATGACACTTAATACACAAATGACAACACTTATCACAAATCCAATTGTTTAAAAAATAACCATAGGTTATCAATTAAAATGGCTCAATAACATTTAATTACATGTAAATAATTCCTAATTACCAAAATTACAATAATTAACCATGGCAATTAAGAAAGAAAGTCCATGAGACTAATTAACTAGTTTTCCAATATAAGCAGCTGGCCTTGAACAAAATAAACTTGTAACAATGCCATTAAACCAAAAATAAATCCTACAACCATTAACAACATATTTAAGTGTGCACCTACAACAAATTAAATTTTTATTTGTAGATCATTTCAATTGCACATAAGGTGATATTTCCCATCAATTCCAATGAAACTAGTTAACATTCACCACAAAGAATTGAGTTTAAATAACTAAGACAAAATGAAATGCATAAAAAAGTAAAGGATCAAACCAGATAAGTATCCACCTACAACATAATAACATGTCAAAACAGAGCACATGGCTGTAGCATTCCATTTTTACGAAAATAGAAATTTCAATCAACAACTAGTTATCAATTTTCACTATAATGTACCTAGTTTCCAATTAAACTTTCCAAATGCCAAATAAAGAGATATATGTGACAATTGTAGCTCATGGAAAGAGTAGCAAGGGTCACCTACACTCATATTTCTATATCTTTCCTCCCATATATAGTCCATTAAATAACTCACAAAACTAGCTAATTCTACTCATCTGAATTGACTAGTAATTATATGAATCGCTAGAATAATTAAATCCATAGCTCATAGAATCCTTCAATTGTCATTCCAACTCGAAATAACATATTTTATCATTCATAACAGAGGTATATCTCATTTGAACATTTATTCAAACACTTTGTATGCAAATTCACAAATCTACTCAAAACAATTCCATTGAAAGTGCTAGAAATTAGAAATCAATCTAGAATTTCAATAGACCTTTCCCAAACATTATCAGGAATATTTACCCTCACATTCTCACACACATTTCAAGTGTATTTATCAGACATAAGAATAAAATAACACTCAATAATTGTACAAACACTTCATGTGCCAATCTCCAAACTATGTAAAACAATCCAATCGAAGAACTAGCTTTCAAATAAAAGGTAGAAGCATCAAAGGGAAGTGTCTTAAACCATTATGAGGCTACTCTACGATCAAAATACACATTATATAATGAAAAAAAAAATGAAAAAATATCAGTTATGTAGTAGAGGTGTCAATGAATCATTTACTTAAACAATTTGTGCACAAGAATCCCAAAAAATAGCTTCCAATTCCTTCACAAAATTTACTTGCACAGATAGAGTAAATTCCATGAGAAATTTCTTCCACAAAAGGCTCATACGTTTCATAAAAAAATGTCATGTGCATCCATAAATAAATCATATCAGAGCCAAATAAATTAAATAAACATGAGAAAAAATAACTTATCTTTTCCAAATAAGCAACCAGAATCGATAGTGCCACGTTCCACCTAGTCGTAAACGCAGTGGGAGAAAAAACTCACTTTGCATTGGTCACCCCCAAGCCTGAACCATGATGGCACAAGAAAGGGAGCACTCAACCAAAAATTCCCTCATTAAATCATTCCAATCACAACCCAATGGTAAGTATGACCTCTACTTCCACTCTAGGGAAATTCTAGTGGCTCCAAGACAACAATCCAACCACAACCCAATGGAAAGTAGCACTTCCAATCTAGGGTCTCTAGAGGCAATTCCAGGACATAAGCCAGTGGCTCTAGATTAAATTATCTTGGGAATAGGTTCAACAAGGATCTCATACCAAGAGCAACAAAATCAAATCACAAGTGCCAAACACAAGTACAAGAGAAAAATCATGAACCAACACACAAGAGTGACTTCCAACGCAAGCAAATCAAATTCCTTCATGAACAATTTGAATTGGAAGAGAGAAGGACACAAGGGATGAGAGTTACATTAAAAAAATAGCGAATAGGAGTTACACATCGAGTAGATCGACCAAGAGGCACACTAATCCAACTCTTGAGGGTGCACTAGGTGATAGAGGGACTCCAATCCTCAAATAAAATTTAATATCAAGGTAAATAAAACCAAGAAGTAACACAACACGTGAGTGTACATAACCCATAGGGTCCATAAAGTACACAAGAAATGTGTATAACATCAACATAGGCTCAACACACATAGGTAAACACTTTTCCACAACCCCTTGCTCATAACATCATGGTTCCTCATACTCTCTTTCATGGCACCGGTCGTTTGGTTGTTTTATTTTATTAATTATTTTATAAGTTCAACATTAGAAAAATGATAATAATGTCAAAACCATAGTCCATGCACCTTGTGCCACTATGTCCAACATAACAACAACAATAATATGTTTAGGGGAATAACAAAAGGGTATTATGGGAGTTGTACTACCCTGCCTTGGCGGGGACTTAGATTCCAAAATTGCCACAGAGGCTCTATACATTTACTTGAATCGTGTACATCAAAATTAACAAACCATATACACTTACAAATATCAATCTCGAAGTAGATTGTAAAACTAAGACAGATGAGCTGAGTCTCTGACTTTCCCATCCTTGAATTCTTGGATCTCTCGCAGACCAGAGTCTAATGCGAATACAACTTTTGAAACTCCATTAGCTTTCGATTTCAACTCATGATATGCATGGGAAAAGGATGTCAATTCAAAGGAATCCAATTGAACATGAATTGCTCAGAGAAGATGTTGCAAGTGAGGAGCATAAATCTGAATTTTATTTGATGCCCAATTAATAACCATTTTTGAATCTCTAACAAGCTACAATCAGGAGATATTTTTGTTGAGAGCAACTCTTAGCAGCACCCATAATGTTGCAAGCTCGGCTTTACTGTTTGAGCAATGACCTGGAGCACATTTTATTATGAATTTGTAATCATCTAAAATGAAAACAACCGCCCTCGCACCTCCAAGAGGTGGGTCACACTGGATTGATCTGTTGAAAAAATACCAAGGGGAACTTTTGTCTTGAGTGGACTTACCAAATTTTTTGTTTTGACTGGATTGGGCACCTTTTTAAATTCTTGATTCCACTGCAGCACAAGAGCGATCGTCACATCTACGGGAATCCAATGATTTTGAAATATGGAAGAATTGTGAGCCCACTACATTTTATAGATAAAAGAGGAAGGAAATCCATCATAGCTACCTACTGTTGGTTCTTTCCACCCTTGTTGAACACTTTGATCCAAAGGGGCAATGAGACAATTGTAGATAGATTGGATTTCCTTCGATGAAGCATACCAAACTGCATCTGCATTATTTGACAGTTGTAGAATGATTGGACACCTTCCCATGACTATCATTCCTATAAATGGTCATTTTCCCCAAAGTGAAAGGATTCGGAATTCTTGGTCAATTTTGAGGATTCCTTTACTTTGTACATCTTGTATGCTCCAATTGTTATAGGTAAGAGAGGATATGATTCCTTCTTATTGTTGTTCAAGGAATGAACTATACAATCTATAAATGTTTATCTTACAATCTCCTTAAGAACCATGTATTACATGATGTACTTGGGATAGACATATGGTGCTCTAGATCCTCCATAGATGCATAAATAAGTCCCCTCATCTGTTAGGTACCAATATCCTAGTTGGGTTACTATTTTAATAGTGTTGTCAAACATACAATTAGGTGCCTTCACATAGATGATTTTGTACAAAGGGTTTATGAATTCTTCACAAATTTGCTTATAGTAGCTAGCATGCCTTTGTTCCCACAATACCTAGGAACACACATGTATGGGTACTTCATTAGGGTTCCATTTCTGCCCCATGCTTGGGAATTGTGGAGGATGCATACACTATCCAATAAGTATGAAGACATGTGGAACTTTGATTTATTTGTAAGAATGCCAGCATGTGCTTATTTAATCACATCTCCCATATTGGTGGAAATGATGTCTACCTAGTTGAACCTTGTGGCATGCACTATGACATAGTATATAAGTGGAGTCCAATGGAGCTTGAAATTTGATGCATTATCCATCCCATATAGTCTGCATAAGAGAGTTGTAGCTACTTGATAAGTACACTTCAACAACTTGGTTTCATAGTCCCCTCTCTCCCTCTAGCGAAACAGTTTCCCTGGTATCCACACTTGCTTGATGAAATCAATGTAGTTAAGTTTCATACATTCAACCCATTCAAGAGTCATGTACATCTCTAGCACTAGAAGTTTGTAGGCCTTCTCTAAATGGGTTGGCTGAAATGAAGTGATACTTTTTCCCAAGGCGTCCTTCATGATATGAGTTGTGACATCAATATGGGCACAATCCAACTTATCACTTCCACGCAAGGGAATACCTTGGCCCTTTCATGTTGCTTAATGAAGTCCTAACCTCTTGATATTCTAGTATATTAATATCTCCTCTAGGTTGGCTGACTAATAGTCCTCGTTTATGAAAAATTGATATATCTCCTCATTGTACTCATGCTCCACTCCAATAGTGCTTTGAGTATCGTCACACTGGACTTGGAAAGGGACCTCTTTAGATTGCTCATCATTTGATGATATCTCCTACAATACTTTAGGGTGTTGTCTCGTGGTTCACCACGACATAGTAGAATATTGCAAGCCATTAAGCACAACATCATTTTCCACAGGATACAAAAAACAACATATGCACATAAACCAACCTATGATCAATTGATGCAAGCAATAACAACAATAATTTTAAAATTCCCTCCATGTTTGAGGTTTAGATGATGATGATTCACAATTATAGCAGGACCAAAAATAGGTTTTCTAGTTGTAGTCTTCTACAGGGCAGCTAGATTCTCGGACTCTGTCAACAAGTATTTCAAATTTTGAAACCCCAAGATTCCTTCCATGCACCCCATAAATCGAAGGAGAAAAAATAAAACATAGAAATTATATTGGTCGTTGGGGAGGTAAGGAACCCAAAAAAAAAATGACTACGATGGTAGAGTATATCCTTCATGGATTCTACGGTCATGACCAAATGATTTAGTCATCTAAACCAAACAAAAACCTATATATCAGAGCTATTGTTATGGTTTAGGCAGGAGGTATATTTCAGGCAACCAAAAAACCTTGAAGTTAAGGCTATCCAATTGAGGGAGTGGCAACCCAAGCTTAAGGAGAGAAGCACGATGATTGGAGAGTAGGTTCACACCTTCCTATCATGAAGAAGAGGGTGTGTTGTAAGTGATCTGTAATCAAGGTACTTATATCCCACTGAATTCACCAACATGGATACTTGTGATAAAATTATTTTTACTCCTTGTCCTTGCTCTGTCAAGGTTGAGATGATTCTTGGTTCATTGCATAGATGCTCGGTCGATTTACTTATGGAAAGGAAGTTATTCCAATATGACAAACATAATGCCAAAAAAACAATATGTGGAAACCAAATGTTGGCATTCGTCCATTTGACCCAAGTTCAAACCTTCTTTATATGAAAACAAAGCCCCAAATATCGGTCTGATAGAGCAAGGCTCAGTCAGCAACACCTGCGACACAGATGCATCTCATCTGAGATATCTCATATGGTTAACTGCCATAACCAAGTTTTTGAAGTTGGGTGGGTGTTTCTCCTTTCTCAGCACCCTACCAATTTGCTCGATCGAAGTCGGTGGGTGTCTTACTTATATTTATTATGCACATTCACAATATTACTCTACTATTCGTTGACGGAGATTATGACAGACAATATAATGCTTTATTAGCGGTTCCAACTAGAAACATTGCGACAGATGCATACAAGAACTATCGATAAGCAAATGCATAAACACTTATTCATAAAATACAATCATGCGACACAAATACATTCATAAAATACACATTAACACAATATTTAACATGGAAACACATATGATAAAAACCACAAAGGCGCTCTTCATCTGGCATGAGAAATATATGCACATTTCGTTTGTGCACTCAGTTGCAGAATCTGATCTAGATATTCTAATACACTCTATACAAACTTCTCTCCCCTCTGATTCTCTATAATCGCATATCTCTGACGTTTTCTCTCCTTCACTCTATTGACAATCCGCACACAACCTGGACCGATTAACTCTTCTCTTCGACTCTACTGTCAAACATAGACTAACTAAAATGACAGACTATGAACTGAGAAACTGAGGAACTAACCCACACACAACTTGGGTTCTTCCTTTATAGACTCTTTACATGTCGCATTCAGCCGACTTCATTCTGTTATCCAACAGGTTGTCATTCCTATTCTAGTTACACTTGTCAATAGGCATTATCGGCCTGAAATACAAAGATGTTTTTATTGCTTAAAGCATGTGTGAATCTTGTTGAATTTCTACCCATGATTACTCAAGCTGTCCTTTTTCAGCTGTTATGCCACTGCATGCCTTCTCTATCGTGGTTCCTTTTCTCGTAGATGAACTCCTCGCATCTTTCGTTCTATCACGACTTCTCTTCTTTCACAAACTCTTCTCCTGTCGCAACTTTCTTTGCGATTACTTCTTATGTCTTAGCTCTTTTTTCCATATATGCTTCTATCTTCCTCTATCACATCTTCCTATGTAGTTGCTTCTTCTACCTTGTTCTTTCTTCCAAAGCTACTTCTGTCGCAACTCCTTTCTTCCATGTCTTCTTCTGTCGCAACTTATTCTCCCTACGATCAGACTCTTCACCTTCTTGGGCAGAATTCTAATTGAATTCTTTATATATTTCCCTAGGGCCAACAGGCCCCCAACGCTCACTTGTGTCTCGTCCCCATCCACGCTATGCTACTTCAAAACTTCCAAATTGGTGATAGCCTTATTTGAAAATCTTGAAATATTTTCACTATCTCCTCTATCTCACGTCGTACCTCCTCTTATTCCTTCTGCAATTATTTGACAAGGTCATAACTGATGTGTTCTGATGTTGTAAGTCCTGCAAAATCTGATGCTTGTCACGCCTTCTGATGTACAGGATGAATTATGCCTTTAACTCTTTCTGCTCCAGCCTACAACTCTGTGACTTTTTTAGTTCTTTGTTGTTGTTGAGTGCGCAGCACTGCAACTTCTTGTTGGAGTTTCTTCATTTCTATAGCCTTAGCCATTTTCTCTACTAAGGGAAACTTCTTCATCTCGTTTTGCATTTGATTTTCCTCCGCCTCAGCAGTGTGCATATCCTCTGCGACTTTCTCTAATTCTGCATCGTTGATTAATGCTTCCCAAGTCTGATAAACTTGGTCGACAGCCGGTACATAGTGCCTTTGCTTCGTATATATTCTTCGTTGCCTTTGTCACTGCTTTTCTCCTATATTTTAACACCCCCGAGGTTATACTAGGATTCAACTATGCTTCTAACTCTCTGACCTTTTTGCGAAGGTCCTCTGCGATCTCGGCAAGTCGAATGAACTTGGATTTTGAAAACATCTCCTCTGTTATTCCTTCATCGAAAAAATGACTGCAAGAAAGGGATACAACATTGTTGAACCTGTGCTTGTTCTCCTCCCAAGTTTTAGCTTTCTACTCAGTATTTTGGACTATTTTCTTTCATCTTGCTAACATTCTTATTTGCTACTTTCGCTTCCTTAATAAATGCACCTTATCTGACCATCATCTCTGTGACTGCGACAATCTGCATTGCATACACTTCATATAGTGTCATTTGCAAGAAATCAATGGTCACATGGCCCAAGTTCTTGGCTATAGTATTAAATTATGTCGTTCCTAGGTCAATTTCTTCACCTGCCACTTGATTCCTTATTGGCGCAATTGGAATTCGTACATCACTTGGTTTCTCTTATGACGTGTCTGGTAAGTCTTGCGAGTCTATCACTTGTGGTGTATAACTAACTACGACTCATATTTCTTTTACAAATTTATAGAGCACTGTCAATATATCTGAGCTCTTCCAATGAGCTCTTTTGTCACTCATTTATTTTCTTCAAGCTCTATTGCACAACTTATGCCATTGCTTCAGTCAGAAGGTTAAAATATTCACCATTAAGGGTGAGAGTATTTGTTGTTTTTTCAACCTTATTTTCTTTCACCTTGTCTCGGCCTACTCTCCCTCAGCATGTTTCTTCTTCTCTCCTACCCCTGGGTTTGTCGAGGTTGTACTTAAACTATTATGGGGAGAGTTGGGATATTGTGTTTCTGGTGGTGGTTCCCCTCCTTGTTCTCCATTTTCTGTGTTTGTGGGTCATCTTGTCACAATGCTTATTTGGTAGCTACTATGTCATTTGTGACAGGAACCTTCCATTCTTCCGAAAAATCTTGGGTAATGGCCTCAACTTCTTCTTCAACCAAAAAAAATTGGGTTTCGAACCATTGGCGTTCTAGATCTTGTCATGGTTGCAACAAGATGTGAGGTGGCCCAATGACAAATTTAATAATGTTTCGAAATCGTCGAACGATTTCATCCATAATTCTTGCTTGCTTCTTCACATGATAGCGCAGGGCCTCTCCGTGCATAAAAAATTGCACATTATTGTCTCTTTGTCATTCCTTATTATCTTTTTCAAACCAGATATTCTGGTATTGGGCTCCTCGACAATGCATTGGTATGCCTACCGCTTGGTAGTTTGTTGGTTCCAACCATCCAGCAAATGAAATCAAAATGAGTAGCCAAGAGTCGTGGAATGCAGTACCTTTTCCCTGCGAGTCTTCTACGTCTGCTAATAACTCATTCAACATATAATGTGACCAATTAATTTGAACTCCCTCAGCACAGAGTTCAACCACTGTGATCCCCCTTGTAGTACATTGGTCCGGTCACATTTTCTTTAGTAATTTGGTACCCAGTTCTTCACAACGAACCGAACAGTATGGTCATTGATGGAGTTGATTAAGAACCCTCTAGTATCCCTAAACAAATCATACTTGTCCTTGATCTTGGTCGCCAGCATAGTGTCCTGGTCTTTCTTAAAATGCAGTGTTGGGTCTATGCATGTAAGTGGCAATCCTATAATTGTTGTTATGAGTTCGACATCCACAGAAATGTTTTGGTCGATCCATAGGAAGCCATTGTGAAATGATACCAATAACTGCTTGACACACGCATTTACTTCTACACTCCGGCTGAATGCGACATAAAGAGTAATGACGGTAGACCTGCCTGGTCCAGACCTCTTGCCCATTCCATTGGAATCTTATTGTTTTCATGTGTCTTGTTCCACAAAGGTAAACTTCTGAAGTTTTTGGAAAAATGTTCTGTGAAACTAGAACTCCTTCCGACACAGTTGGTATTTGCAATGGGTAGCGTGCATTCTTTGGAACTTTAATCTTTGGCGCATCAGATCAACTTGGTGGAACATATGGTAGCATAGTCGCATGTCTTGATTCTTCCTCCTCCTCCTCCAGTGGTTCTGGTGCTGGTTCTTTTTTTCTTTCGGCTTGTGGAATGCTTCCCCCTTATTGTAACATAAAGACCCGGTTGGTCTAGTCGTAACCTAATCGACGGGACAAATAGAGGTTGTTCAGCTTCTATGACAGCCGCATCTTGCAGTGGAATGTATCCAGCAGTGTCTTCCTTGATGATTGTTGTCACGACCTCATATTCTGCAACTGTGCTTGTGCTGGAAATCGAAATAGCCATTGTTTATGAAAAACTTACTTTGGCTCTTTCAGTTGCAGATAACAATCTCTCTCTCACATACAACAGTAGAGTGAACTGAAACTTGGGCAACGTCTAACCATTCAATTCATCTGTCCTTTACATGTTTGGGAAATCATTGGAAAGGTATATGTCCTTTACGTCACATGGGTTGACCATTTGAATGGTCATTAGCAAAATTTTATGCATGTTTCCATTTTCTCGTCACATCAACTTATAGTTATTGCCATAAAGACAGACCTGACCAAAAAACACGCCACCAAAATATCTAGGGCTAATAAATTAGTGATGGCGAGCTGTCATTTTTGCAACTCTATTTTGACTTGCGATTGTGTCACTCTTGTTGCAACTTGTATGCATCTTCGACAAGTTTCCTTCGGTTGTGACAACCTAAGTTTCTTTGCCGTCATTTTTCTTCTTCTGAAAGACAAACAGTCTACGAAATTTTTCCTCTACTTGGGACTTACTATCTATGTGAGACGATCTTTGCTTTTGCGACAGCGGGTTTCTTACGGTTAAAACAAAAAAAAAGAATCAAAGGGTTTGCCTTTTTCTCTTTTCTCTTTTCCTTTTTTTTTCATTCGACCGACTCGCAGCTACCCTGATAAGGATTTAGCCGAATTCCGTTTAACAATCCTCTGATAGGTGTTCCATCAAACTTTTGGAATTGCATTGCTCCTCCGTTAGTGATATTCATGACAAGATACAGTCCTAACCAGTGTGTTTTTAGATTACTCGGATGCTTGAAGAATTTGCTATCATACAAAAGAACAATTCCTTCGACCTAAAATTGCTTATTCTCGATGTGGAGATCATGCCATACCTTATGTCATTCTTTCTCAATGTTTTGATGGTATCCTGCAACAAAACGATCTTCTTCCAACTGTATTAGTTGTGACAATCTTTCCTCGATATCACCAACATCTATCATTTAAGTGATCACAACAATCCTTAGGTTGGGAACAATGTATTCCATGGGTTCACAGCCTCTTGTCCATAAACCAGACGAAACGGAGTTCGACTTGTCAACTTCTTACAGGTCGTATGATATTCCCATATTACTGCAGAAATTTCTCTATCCCAGTCATGCCTTTGGACATGGAAAATCTTTGTCAATGCATTCTCCATGATTTTTTTAAATGCTTTGACAACACCATTCGCTTGAGGGTGATATGGCATTGTCTTCATATGCTGGATATGGAATTCTTCTGTCAGTTCCTCAATCAACTGGTTAACAAATTCTGTGTCTTGGTTGTTTATCAAAATTTTTGGGCAACCAAATCTAGTCACAACATTTTCAAATAAAAATTTAGCAGCATTCGCAACAATACATGTTGACACAGATCTGTCGACAGGGTTACACACTCTGTCGACACCCCTAAACACAATGATATCCCTGAGCATCGTCCCAGACAGGTTTTACCCTATCCAACAACACCTGCGAAGTAGATGAAGACTCACCCAAGATGTTCGAGGGAGAACTGTCAGAACCATGTTTCTACAGTAAGGAGGAGGATCTTGTGTATCTACTTTTATGTTATCTTCTTACTATCGCAACATTAACTAGAGGTTTAGGCAGGGGTTTTATTACCACTTATTCACATCATAAACCATTTAGATCGCATTGGTAACCATTCTTATTAGATCACAGCATTATGTTGACTCATAAATAGATCAATAAATATGACATCATTCATAATGCAAAGACATCGCATCATTCAGGAATAATAACCATATTGCAGCATTGAAGTATTCAGATCGCATCATCAAAACAGTAAAAGCAAAAAAACACAAGACAAAGAGTTTTGATCAACATCTGTTCATGTCATATTACTTCGTGCATCAAAAAAAGTTCCCAAATTACATTCTCATAGTTGCGACAAAGAACAAAACATAGATTGATCTTCTGCAGATGTCAAGAATATCATCACACATACAATCATGCTCTTCTTAAGCTTATTCAAACTTTTCTTTCTACTACGTTCCTACTTCCATATATAAGCTTGCACCTTTACAAAATGGTCCACATTAACCAACTCTCTAACTGACTTGGACCAAAAAGTACAAAATCATGACCAAAAAGTACAAAACTATGATCAAGCCGGCTCTTTGCTGGCTTCTCCGCCTTGCACACCATCCTTTTCCTTGCGCACCTTTATTCGTCTTTTGCACCAAAACCGCCTGCCAAAATGCCCCCAACACAATCTTGTGGCTCGCCCTTGAGCCATGTTAACTAGAGACTGTATACTCATTGATCTTTATTTTGAAATCTTTGTACTACTGCTTGACTTCCTCAACTACAACTTTGGTCTTTTGGCTAATCGTCGTGCATTCTTCCACATCCTGCTTAGAGGGATGTTCAACAAGTTTGGCGGTCACCTCCTTCTCACTATCCTATGCAGCTTGAAGCGCATTCACTGCCTTAAGCGCTAACTGCTCAACAACGTCCTGGAACTCGTCCAGCTGAGTGGTGCGATGTTGATGACGCTCTCTTGCCTTGGTTGCACACAGCTGCAATACTTTCAACTCTGTTTCCTTAGTTACTTTCACGATGGGGGGAATCACTCAAAGTGACGCCCTCATCATTTTTAAGTACACCTCCGCTTCGTGCAACTTCATGCTCAACTGTTAGAACTGCTCATCTTGAACCATGTTCCCCCAAAACTGTGTGATTTCATTAGTGATTAGCTTAGTTTCCTTCTTGATTTCTTCTAGTTCCGTTGCCACATCCTATATGGTTCCCTTGCGCACTGCAACTTGCTCTGGAGGTGTGCTTGGAACTGCACAAGCATGCAACTCTTCGTTGTCTCTTCGTAAGTCCACCATAATCTGCCCTAATCGCAGAGCTTTGGTCTCCGCAACCATTTTGACTATTATATATGGGATTTCTTGACAGACAAATGTAATAGATTTCTCCAGCCGCTCCCTATCATCCCATAGTTGTGCTCTCTCCACAATCAATACACCATGTGTCTTCTTGAGGCACTCTATCTCTTACTTTGCCAATGCTTCCTACTCCTGCGACTTTAGTAAGTGGTTGCCAATTATTTGTTCTCGGTCGACCAGTTCCTGACTAGATAACTTTTGCAATCACACCAAAGTGTGGGTTGGTAATTCAATAACATCCAATGTGATCATCTGAAACTACTAGAGTGATGCGTCAACATCCTCATTGTTGGCCTCCAATGCTCACGAGGGAATCTGAACTATATGGAATCGCTTGTTTATACTCAACTCGTCATTCCTCTACAGTACATTGGCTTCTGGTACCTTATCCAAAATAACATTAATAAAATACTGTAATTGAGTCTTTACCTCCTGGAATCCTTCTGTCAACTCGTGCCTTAGTTGTTCCTCACTTCTAGTGGTCGTCGTGATGATCGCCACTATGATGCAATTTACCTACTCATTAGCCATATGTGCAGTGCTACTTGCTTCTCCTTTCTATTTCCTTCACTTCGTCCTCATCTCTTCGAAATGGATATCCATCTCTGATTCCATCGGAGTCTTTGAGGATGCCTATTGCGACTTTTGCTCACTCTCTTGCACTTGTGCTTGATCCATTGGGGCATCTAGTGGAGGACCCGCCACAACGTCTGACATCTCTTCGGTTTTGACCGATTCTCTCCACCTAGTAGGCCAATCATCCACTATCATATCAAGCTCTTCATCGGTTAACTTGTATTGAGTAGTCAACCACTGCTTTTCCTGGTCTCTTCTTGCTTTTATATGAATCGCGTGCGGGCCCATCACAAACCTCACGAACCGTGGATATTTTTTCACCGGCTCTTCAAATAGGCATGGAACCTTCTCTACTGCGATCTGCAACACATCTCAATACATCGAAAATTGAATTACACAATCAGTCAACCAGTCCTTCTGGTTGAGATACTAGAGATTTTGGTATCTCATGCCCTTACAAAGCTAGGCGATCTCAACTTCCATCCCTTGATAGTCTCTAGGATCCATCCATGCAACTAATGCAATTAATATTAATAACTAAGAGTAATTGCATGGTCTTTTACGCTCCTGAACCAGCATCGCATCCTTTGTTAACTTGTTGAGTAAAAACAACGACCAATTCATTTGCATGCCCTCTGTGCACTACTTTACGCATGCGATCACCCCAGATGTACATTGGTTGGGTCGGTTCTTCGGTACTAATTTAACAGCCAAAATATGTGTCATAATGCGAACTACCTAATAATTTATAGTGTCAACGAAATATCCTCTCTTGTCGCAGTGCACTCCATATTTATGCTTCAACTTAGCGGCTAACCGCTTGTTGTTATCCTTTCCGTGAAAGTACTGCAATGGATCGAGCCCCTGCATGGGAAACCCATTCATTTATGATACCAATTCCATGGTGACTGGAACCTTCATGTCCAACCACAAATAACCTCCGTGAAAACATATCAATAGCTGCTTTGCGCACGCATTGGCCTCCACTAGCCTGCCAAAGTGCGGCATGTGTATGAGGCCTAAGAGTCGACTTGGTTATAGTTTTGTAGTTTTGGGTCATTATGTTGTAGTTTTTGGTCCAATTCAGTTAGAGAGTTGGTTAATGTTGACCATTTTGTAAAGGTGAAATCCTATATATATAAGTAGGAATGTAGTAGAAAGAGAAGTTCGAATAAGCTTAAGAAGAGCATGATTGTATGTGTGATGATCTTCTTGACATCTGTGGAATATCAATCTGTGTTTTGTTCTTTGTCGCAACTGTGAGAATTTATTTCGGGAACCTATTTTTATGCATGAAGTAATATGACATGAACGGATTTTGATGGAAACTCTTTGTCTTGTGTTTTTTCTGCTTTTACTGTTTAGATGATGTGATCTGAATAATTCAATGCTACAATATGGTTGTTATTCCTGAATGATGTGATGTCTCTGCATTCTGAATGATGTCATATTTATCGATATGTTTATGATTCAACATAATGTTGTGATATAATATGAATGGTTACCAATTGTAATGTCCCTTTTTAAGAAATTTTTAGTCAATGACCAATTTTTCTTTTTTTGCCCTAGTTCGACCTTTGACTAGTTTTGATGTCTAGGTCTCGAAATTTACCCAAATGCTCCCTAATATTCTTAGAAGGTATATGAATGATATTAATACTTGAATATGATTTTCAAGGATTATTTATGACCCTTCAAATACTTCTGCAAACTTTTTTAATATTCTAGACAAGGTAGGAGTTTTCACTAGCAAATTGGGGTTCCAAATCCCCCACAATAAATGCTAAAAATGGCTCTCCAAATGCTCCCAAACCCACTCGAATTTATGAAAAGAGGTAGAGTATGTTTAAGGAACATTATTAAGGTCTCATGTGCATCATTATTCATTTTATAAATTTTGTTATAACCCTCTCCCAAACAACTACAAAATCACTAGTTTGACCCTTGGGGAAATGGCACCAAATCTTCTCCAAATGCAAATAAAATGAGTAAGATGACTTCAAATGCTTAAGTGCTGGATATAAAACTTGTAATACTCATCAATGGAAGTAAATTCATCATAAATATATCATATAAACATTCTTACATTCGAAATCATCAACATTACAATGGCATACATTAATATAATGGGGAAATGGTCATTGTTTGCTCATTAATAATCATTTTGACATACAAACATTTGGTATTTCAAACTAATACTTTATTAATATGAATAATGGAGTATATTAAGATTATTAAAATAAAAAATGGACCATAATAATCTCTCCCAAAGAGTACAATATCTCACCCAAAGCACAATCCCTCCATCAGCAAGAATATGCCATAAATACTGGAAATGGTGGAGAGAATGTGTTGCACTAGAAGAAACCACAAACTGTCCTATAGATTAAACTTGAAAATACCACTCCATTAAATCTCCATGAGAGACCTAAATTTCCTCTCCAAACACCAACTTGGATAGGAATCTTTCACCCTTGAAATTGGCTAAGGCAAGAAACTAGTCATCCACTAGCTCTCTCTCTTCACAAATGAAAATTTATCAAATGATCAAAATCCCTTATCTTTGTTTACCCTTGTATTTTATAAACATCCTTATCCTTCTAAGATTTTCCAATCCATCAACAAACTCAATGCAATTCGAATTAGTGTGTGTTCTCAAGATTTGCCATGTGTCCTCCCTTCCCTAGCTTTCCATCTTCCCCCAATTCGAGTAGGGACCCATTGAGCTTCCCCAAATCACATGAGAGCCCTCTTGGATGCTATATTTAGGCCTTACATGTCATAATGGTCAAATTTCAACCTTCAGGTCTGCAATATGTCATAAATGTCATAGATTCTTCATCATTGGTGTCATAGATGTTATATATGTTAGGGAATCTAACCCAAGTGTCCAAGAAGCTCCCATTTGACTCTTCCTCTCCCATGTAAGTTACATTTCCTTCCAAATTCAACCTATTATGCATATAGCCAAGTGTATTATCCTTATAAATCATCCAAGAACATTAGGCTTCCCATGGATTCGAAACTGCAAGAGGAGGATGCCATGTAGCACATAAATTCTAGCTTGTGTGGGCCCCATAGTCTCCATGTGTCTCCATGCTCCATTGCCACTTCAAGTTTCTCTTGTATTTATTTAATTATCTCCATTATTAAATATTTATTCCATTCTAATGTCTGAACATCATCTATTAGCTCCCTTATTAAAATTCCAAATGTATCCATCCAACCTAGGAAACTAGTAGGATTGATGGAATTGTCTTGCTATGCAATTATTTAAAATGGGGACATTATAGTCCTCCCCACCCAAGATTTCTTGTCCTCAGGAAATTTCAGATTTGGATGCTGCAAAATCTTCATATTCCCAACTGGCATCCTCATTTGGTACTCCTTCCCTTGCACCAAGTGCTCTCTTATGATTTTGCTCATTTATTTTCTTTAGGTGCAACTTGAGCAATGGCAATCATGTACTATAATTTTGTGTTCCCAAATGTAAAGAGATGTGGATTATGCATATTGATATATCATGTAATATTTCCACTAACACCAAAAGGATTAGTCAAATACATAAAAACCAAATTTGTGCAAATAATCTTTATCTCCATATTTTGGAAACCTTTTCTGAACTTTCACCCCTTTTTTGCTTCTGTGTAATTCTTTGAAGTTGGTGTTGAGTTACCAAAATTTGAGTTTCCTAATATTCCAAGAAAATTTCAGAGAGGAACCACCATGCTTCTTGCTTCACTACTCTGATTACAATCATCTTCTCAAGTGGTGAATAAATCTCCAATGCTGCTTGTTGCCCCCACAATTGAAACGAATGAGACCAAAAATAATCCCAGGGTCCCATATGATCCTAATACATGCATGGTGTGAAATTTCTATGATGGAATTCCAAGAAAACCAAGCATGTGAAAATTGAATCCATCTCTCAAAAGGTCTCCCACATAGGAAACTGGAACATTGATCTGCAGAGATGAAATCAAATAATTGAACGTTGGTTTTCTTTCTCAAACCAACAAGCAAATTGCTACTCCAAGTGAGATGAAATCAAGCAATTCCAGGATCCCATTGCCGGTATTGCACTTTTCCAAACATTATGAGTATGAAATGTAGATCATGAAAGTACATAACAACATCATACAAACGTACATCAAGAATGTACCTCATCAAAGAATCATGAAATTGCTTGTACATCCAAGTAACTAGATCACCATGTGGCTCATACACACAAGCATCAAGTATTATATCAAATCTTCCCCAATGACATAGGTGAGGATCCCATGTCCCATAATACTGCTCCAAAAATATATAATATGCATCAATATAATCAGCCGTGTGTTCTTTCATCCAAGAAGTGAATGAAGAACCTCCACCAAAATCTGAACCAAATAAAGAGTAAAGAAAACATGAAGACTTCAAGTGGATCAAAGAAGTCTCATCAATACACCCATGAATATGTATATCATCATGAGATAACAGAGGATGTTGCTGCCAATAATAATTTTCTTTAATCATACATCTCTTCACCCAAGTGTGGGATGAAGTTCCTCCAACATCAAATAGAATAGGCAATGAGCAAGGAAAATCATGAGTCTCCAAGTGACTCAAACGAACATCATAGGTGCACCCATGTAGATGTGTATCATCATACTATAAAAAAGGATATTGCTGCAAATCTAAAGAATGTGGTTCTCTAATTATTTCATCATCAAAAGGAGATATATATACTCCATATTCTTCATGGGTCACTATAAAAAAGAAATCGTTCACCCATACTTCATTAGGATGAATGCTGCAAAATTTGGAAGTGTAGGATGTAGGAAAAAGAACCAACACACCCAAATGATCAGAAAGTGAAAAAATTTCATCATGTGAAGGTTTCATAGAGGTAGGATTATGCACCTCCCTTAAAAATGCAATATTTTCCTCATGGGTTGGTTACAAGGTGGTGGAATCATGCACTTCTTCAAAAAGTGTGTAGCCATTTTCAAGAGGAAACTCAAGTTCCTCTTCCACCACAACAAGTGATTGGCTCTCATCAAGATAATATTCAAACACATCAAGAACCTTCAATTTTTCATGTTTCTCATGATCCATCATGTCATGAGAATCCTCCAAGCAATCTACCATATGACAATCTGAAACATGGGAGGAAGAACAAGTATCTTGCAGCCTCTCTAGAAGTTGCTCATTTTGAATTTGGAGATTATGAATAACCTCATTATTATTCAAGTATGCTTCATGTAAACATTCATTAAGCTCAACCAAATTGTTTCTATAAAAAATAAAAGACATGAAATTACCTTCAATGTTGCACAGTTCTCTTTGAATCTTCTCCATGTCTTCAAGGAAGGATGGATCCTCTAATGAATAAATTTTCCAACAAGAAATTTACACCAATGATTTAGTGTCATGGATTATGCTAAGGGCGTCATGGATATCCATTTCACTCATCTTCAAATACCATTCAAGAAAAATAGGTTCTTGTTGAGGAATCTCCTCTCCTTCTTTCTTCTTGATTTGATCAACTTCTTGAAGCTCAAGTGGTGATGGGGAAGTTGACCTTGGTTCTTCATTAGCTGCTACAATCTCTTCATATTTATGCTCATGAGAAATTTGGCTTGCAATAACATTTTGAAATCTGATCTCTATGTCACCAGCATAGATTTTTGAGCACCCATCAGTAGGTACTCTTTCATAGTTCAATGATCCATCAATAAATTCTCTTTGATTTTCACAACCCCCATCAATAAGGATTGTGTGCTTGTATTCACTTTCCTCTTTATGTTCTTTTCTGCAATCACCTTGAGGTAATTCAACCTCCACTTTATGATTCTTTGTTTATTTATGTAATGGTGCATCTATGCTCTTTTCATCCTTTTTAGACCGAAATTTCTTCCACACATCCGACATGATGTCTATAGAAGTGTTTATAACTTTCTCATTCATAGGGCAGAATAAATCTTTGCTCTTTTCACAAGTAGGCTGATTCTTCTTTAATGAGTTCACATTTTCCTTCTTTTGCCTAAATACATACTTGACAAGATATTCTTGGAAAGAATACCTTTCATTAATATCCCCTCTCAAGGTTCGATACTCCTGGAAGCATGCTTCAATATCTATGGTTGTAATTTCTTCTTTCGTTGGTTGGGGAGGAAGGAAAGTAGGCATAGTGGGTCTATTGTGAAGCCAAGAAATGTATGAAACTTTTTATTCAATTTATGGTATTAATGCAAAGGTTCCAATACCATTCTATAATACCACTTGTAATGTCCCTTTTTAATAAATTTTTATTCAATGACCAATTTTTCACTTTTTCCCCTATTTCAACCTTTAACTAGTTTTGATGTTTAGGTCTCGAAATTTACCCAAATGCGTCTCCAAATGCTCCCAAACCCACTCAAATTTCTGAAAAAAGGCAGAGGGTGTCTAAGGGACATTATTAAGTTATCATTTTCATCATTATTCATTTTATAAATGCTTTTATAACCCTCTCCCGAACAGCTACAAAATCACTAGTTAAACCCTTGGGGAAATGGCACCAAATCTTCTCCAAATCCAAATAAAATGAGTAAGATAACTTCAAATGATTAATGATGGATATGAAACTTTTAATACTCATAAATTGAATTCCATTCATCATATATATCAGAGAAACATTCTTACATTTGAAATCATCGGCATTACAATGGCATGCATCAATATAGTGGGGAAATGGTCATTGTTTGCTCATTAATAATCATTTTGACATACAAACATTTGGTATTTTGACCTGATACTTTTTGAAGATGAATAACAGAGTATATTAAGCTTATTACAATTATAAATGGACCATAATAATCTCTCCCAAAGAGTACAATATCTCACCCAAAGCGCAATCCATCGATGAGCAAGAATATGCCATAAAGACTGGAAATGGTTGAGAGAATGTGCCTCGCTAGAAGAAACCATGAGATTCCCTATAGCTTACACCTGCAAATACCAATTCATTAAATCTCCATTAAATACCTGAATGTCCTCTCCAAACACCAACTTGTATGGGAATCTTTCACCCTCGAAATTGGCTAAGGCAAGAAACTAGTCATCCACTGGCTCTCTCTCTTCACAAATGCAAATTTATCAAATGATAAAAATCCCTTCTCTTGCTTGATCCCTGTATTTTATAAAAATCCTTATCCTTCTAAGTTTTCCAATCCATCCACAAACTCAATCCAATTCTAATTAGGGTGTGTGCTCAATATTTTCCATGTGTCCTCCCTTCCTTAGCCTTCCATCTTTCCCCAATTCAAGTAAGGACCTATTGAGCTTCCCCAACTCACATGAGCGCCCTATTGGATGCTATATTTAGTCCTAACATGTCATAATGGTCATATTTTATCCTTCATGTCTACAATATGTCATCAATGTCATATCATCTTCATCATTGGTGTCATAGATGCCATATATGTTAGGGAATCTAGCCCAAGTGTCCAAGAAGCTCCCATTTGACTCTTCCTCTCCCTTGTAAGTTACATTTACTTCCAAATTAAACCTATGATGCATAAGGAAAATTGCATTATCCTTCTAACTCATCCAATAACATTAGGCTCCCCATGGATTCGAAATTGCAAGAGGAGGATGCCATGTGGCACATAAATTCTAGCTTGTTTGGCCCCCATAATCTCCATGTGTCTCCATGCTCCATTGCCACTTCAATTTTCTCTTGTATTTATTTAATTAGATCCATTATTAAATATTTATTCCATTCTAATGTTTTAACATAATCTATTAGCTCCCTTATTAAAATTCCAAATGTATCCATCCGACCTAGGAAACTAGTAGGATTGAAGGAATTGTCCTGCTATGCAATTATTTAAAATGGGAATGTTACACCAATGCAATATAAATGGTTTTTAATGTGAATAAGTGATAATAAAACCTCTTCATGAACCTCTGGTTAATGTTGTGATAGTAATAATATATCAAAAAAGTAGATGCGCAAGATCCTCCTCCTTACTGCGGAAACATGGTTCCGACATTTCTCCCTCGAACATCTTGGGTGAGACTTCATCTGCTTCGTAGGTGTTGTTGGACAAGGTAAAACCTATCTAGGTCAGTGCTCAGGTATATTGTTGTGTTTAAGGGTGTCAACAGAGTGTGAACCCCTGTCGACATATCTGTGTCAACAAATGGTCTCGTTGCTAGTAAGGAGGAGGATATTGCGCATCTACTTTTCTGTTATCTTTTTACTATCATAACATTAACCAGAGGTTCAAGCAGGGGTTTTGTTATCACTTATTCACATCAAAAACCATTTAGATCGCATTGGTAACCATTCATATTATATCACATAATTATGTGACTCATAAACATATCGATAAATATGACATCATTCAGAATGCAGAGACATCGCATCATTCAGGAACAACAACCATATTGCAACATTGAATTATTTAGATTGCATCATCAAAACATTAAAAGCAAAAAAACACAAGACAAATAGTTTCCATCAACATCCATTCATGTCATATTACTTCGCGCATCAAAACAGGTTCCCATAATACATTCTCACAGTTGCGACAAAGAACAAAACACAGATCGATCTTCTGCATATGTCAAGAAGATCATCACACATACAATCATGCTCTTCTTAAGCTTATTCAAACTTGTCTTTCTACAACATTCCTACTTCTATATATAGGCTTTCGCCTGTGCAAAATGGTCCACAATAACTAACTCTCTAACTGACTTGGACTAAAAACTACAAAAACATGACCAAAAAGTACAAAACTATGACCAAGCCGACTCTTTGTCGACTTCTTTGCCTTACACACCATCCTTTTCCTTGCGCACCATCCTTTGACTTGCGCACCTTGCTTCGTCTTTCGCACCAAAACCACCTGCCAACAGTACAATATTTTACTGACACTGCTTCGGCCCATCTGGTTAGGTGGTCGATCATAGTAATTATGTATCTAGCACCTATGTGCTTCCTTGTTGGACTAATAGGACCCACAAAATCAACGACCCATTTATTGAATTCCTACAGAGTTATTTGTGGTACCAATGGAATTTCATCTTGTCACTACGACTTTGTAGTTCTTTGACAAACATCATAGTTGCGACAATATTCTCGGGCATTCGCATGCATGATGGGCCACCATAATTTCGCTTGCAATATCTTTTGCACCGTAGCTCTTCCAGCGTAATGGCCTCCTGTGACACCAATATGTGCTTCCTTTAGTATCATCGGTCACTCATGTTACAAGACACAGTGACGAAGAATCTCACCAGGTCCCATTTTATATAATTGTCCAGCGATAAATTGAAAGTCTACAGCTCGCACAACTAAATGTTTCATTTATGCAGTAGTAAATTCAGCTGGTGGATAACCCGTACTCAAAAATTGTATGATGTCTCTGTATTGGTCATCCAACATTGTTATCGCAAATAGTTCCGCATCAAGAAGACTATCGTCGAGGTTACTAGGTTCATCACCACTTTCAATCCTTGACAGGTGGTTTGGTCCTGAATTCAATCGACTGGGTTTAACCAAGAATTCAAATTCAAATTCTTAAAAAAGGAGAAGCCACCCACAAATCATCCCCCCAACATTGGCTTGCTAACAAGGTATTTCATTGCTGAATGATCTATGTACATCTTAAAATATGCACCCAGCTAGTAGTGTCTGGATTTTTGCAGAGCGTATACCATAGCTAACACTTCTCTTTCTGTCATGGTATAGTTCTTCTCTGTTGTTGACAGATTTCAGTTGGCAAAGGAAATAGGATTATCAATCGACCCTTCACTAGGTTGTGCTAGTACCACACAGAGCACAACAAACGACGCATCGACATGTACATGAAATTCCTTTGTCCAGTATGGAATTACAAGTATGGGCGTTGTAACCATCTTGTTCTTTAAAGTATCTAGACTCTCTTGGCAACTTTCCATCTAGTGGAACTTAACATCTTTCTTCAGCAACTCCTCCATCGAAGCAATCACCTCCACATATCCTTTGATAAAATTTGTGCAGTATCTTGTATGTCCCAATGTAGCTCTGAATTGCTTCATTGTTTTCAGTGGTGGCAGGTCGACAATAATCGCAATTTTGGCAAGGTCGACCAAGATTCCATCGCGACAAACTACATGGCCCAACAAAATTCCAAATGGGGCACAAAATATACATTTCTTTAAGTTTAGTGAAATTTGATACTGGAGACAGCGTTCCAACATCATCCTGAGGCTCTCAATATGGTCCTTAATGAGCCCAAATATTGTCCAATCATTGAAGTATACCTCAAGAAATTTATGAAAAAATTCTTTAAAGGCAGCCACTACTATTCTAGAAAAAATAGCAGGAGCATCTTGAGTCCAAAGGGCATTACTGTGTATTGGAAACAACCCCACTCCATCACAAAGGTTGTCTTATATCGGTCTTCCTTTCTGATTCTAATCTGATGGTAACTAGAGAAATCATCAGTGAATGAATAAATATCTTAACCCCCGACACTCTCCAGTACCTCATCTGTAAATGGAGTCGAAAATGGGCCATGTAAACAAGCGTCGTTTAGTTTTCTTAGGTCGAGGAAAATTCTTACTTTATTCCTAGCCTTTTTGTATTGTACTACTATCGACCTGATCCATTATGATTCTTCTATAGGTTCTATGATACCTGCAACTAGCATTCGGTCCATCTCTTCCTTGACTTTTTCTTTGTATCACAGATTCAGTCGGTATGGTCGTTGCTTGACTGGTTTTGCGTTGGGTTTCAAAGGTATCTTCTTTCTCTAAGGTCTCTGATGGTCCCTTTTGTATTTGAGAAATTTGCAGGGAACGGATCTTGATACTCATGCAATAGATCTGTGATTTTCCTAACTGTCTCATCATCCCAATAACCTCCAATATTGGAAAATTTTGGATTATCTGAGGAGCCAATATTTACTTTCTTGATTTTCAGTGGATTCAGAAATTGGTCACTAGAAATATCAAGTCCTTCCACTTCACATGTACCTTCATAATCATGTATGTTTATGTCAAGTGGGTAATGGACCTTAGGTTCTCCCATCACATTGTAGCATTCCATTTAGTTGTGTATTGTTGCACTACACTAAGTGAAGTTTGTCATTACAACTAAAATATATTCAAATATATTTGTCTTGATCTCTTACAATGCAACATCAACTGACGGGTGATAATCGAAAAATTCAAATGATGTATGAAACTATTATCCAATTCATCTTGGTTAAGAGTTCCTTGTCACAGCTCAACTGATGTATACCAATTCCTTGGTATCATGTCCAGTGTATGTATAAAGTTATGTACCCATTCCTATCGTGGGCGTGCCTCCCATGTCACACAACAATACTCAATATGTTCGATGGGATTTGTCAATCATGTATACTTGCGTCCAGTATAACTTATCTCTTATCCCAGTCTTATCTCCATCAATCTTCTACATAGTGTCCATTCAAAGATAGATTCTTTATGCATATCCCACCATCTAGCGAGTGTAGCTTTCAACACAAAGTCCAGAGCAGACAAGCATTGAGATTCTGTAACTTCTGCTTCAAACTCTATCAGAATAGATGCAAGGTTAGATAAATCTTCATATGTAGGTAGCTCACTTTGCTCGGCTCCTGCCCGTCGCACATATCGTGTAATTCTTGCACATACTCTCATGGATACTTCATGCATTTGATTCTGCCAATTTTCTAATGCTTCACCTAAATCTGATGTACAAGAGCTAACACTCTACCAACTCAGCTTTCCATCAGTTGTTGGATTTACATAGTCATCCCTTGCAGATGTGATTTTATAGATATGGTTGAGATATTCGCGGTGTCCCTCGCTGTGTACTAGTTCGACATATCTTTGTACTTCTAGTAGATCAATTGGTGCGACCACCCTTAGCTCTAAACCTTCAAATGATAAGATTATTTTCTTAAAATTGATGATGGTCTGGTTATAGATCGCCCAATCGATCCTTAAAAGTGCATGATATGGGTTTGTGTCATCGACAATGTCGATCACTTCAAAATAAACATATGTTCTTAGGCCTTCTATATCAACAGGTTCCTGAGTCAGTCGACCAATAGGCAGGACTTTCGACTGATTTTTTAATCTGAGATGAATGGGAGACCAATCCATTAGTGACTTTCCCGTGCTCTCCCATGTTTGCCTTGTTAGAATGTTAACATCAGATCCCAGATTTAGGATAATATAATCCATATTTTAATCTCCTATCTGGGCAGTCATTCTTAACTCACGACCAATCTTGAATATTTTTCCCACATGGTTTATTCTTTTGTCTGGTCACACTTATTCTTGATGTTCTTCTATTAGAGCTATCAATTTTGTGACAACATCTTTATCGTGTATTAGCGATAAGCAACTTTTGAAAAATTCTTTAAGTTTACTAACCTTTCATGTTGGTTGCTTTCAAAATAGTTGATCGAATCTTTCAGGCATCTCTCTTATCGTTCTTCATGGAAGTCAAGGAGTCAACGTTGATGCTTGATTTATGTCAACAAATTATGGCCATGCATCCAATAATACTTTATTTTCTCTTTGGATGTCAAACGGTACTTTCTTTTGTGTTGTCGGTCGCACCCGTGGTTGGTCATGCTATGCATTTTGGTATGCTCCAGTTGTAGCACCTCCTCTTGTCACAACAATAATGTTGGCTTCTCTTGTCTCAAAAGAAATCATCTGGATGTTCTTGCTGGGATTTGGGTTAGGATTCTGTAGGGTATTGAGATTTCCCACAGTTCGAGCCTACCACTTTGCAATCAATTGCAAACATCATTCGACAAACAATATGATCAAAGGCTTTGCAATACAAACATGTCTTTGCAGGGCTCGCATAGTCCCTAGAAAAATGTCCTGGTTGTCCACAATTATAACATATGGTTTGGCCTCTTCCGCAACCAAATCCTCCTCCTCCTTGTTGTTGTCCTCAACATCAAAAAATTTCCACCCCCCTGGTTGAGGGTATTGTTGTTGTGGATACTAATTTGGTTTATATTGGGGTTGAGGATACAGATTTTGTTGATATTGGGTCGGTGGATATTGAGCTTGAGCTTGCTCAACTTTCATCTCCTCTTCATTCTTCATCAAATAGGTATCCACTCTTTTCTCCTGCAGTAGCTGGAAATATCTACGATCCTTCTCATCATGGCCTACGGATTTACAAAATTTACAATATAGACTAGCCGACGTACTTACAATATTCTACAAGTACAAACACTCTTATGACCGATGGCCTCTAGTTTGGCATATTCTACACCAAGGCATCCCTTGTTCATTTATCGGATTCGACACTCCTGTTGCGACATTGTTCATGAACATCGGACAATTGTATTTGTGGCGTCCTTAAGTTTTACATCTGGTACACCATATTTCTTCCTAGACTTCCTTTTTCTTTCTTAATGTCCTAGAGTTGTAGCGTAATATTAGCTATTTGCAATTGAATCAGCATCATTCCTACACCGGTCTCTCCACTCAGTGAGGATTCCAACTTTATTGCTATCTCCAAAGCTTCAATCTATGACACAGTCTTATGTTACATAAATGGAATTCGAATGTGCGGAAAGAACGCTGCAATGAACCATTCCTTATGTTATATGTCCAACATCTGAAATCTTACTTTAGCCATTAATGTCGTAAATCTCTGGTCAAATTCCCACACAGACTCTATAGGTAATTGCTTAATCTATTTAATCTTGTAAGACACTGATATTAAGATTTAGGATTCCTAAACTCATTTATTAATATTGCTCGAATTTGGTCGAGCATTTTTTGTGTGACTCCTACCGAAACCACATAAAACTTCATATACCAGTCGAGCGCATGACCCCTCAGAGTCGTGATCATCTGCGCCTTCTTTATTGCATCATCTTGGACTTATCGCACCGTCCATACGACTTCACATAAAAACCAATGTTTCTCTAGGTCTTCTAACCCATTCCCATTGAATATTGGCAACTTAATATTGTTTCCAGCCATCATATTGACTCTTGGTACGATTGGACAAAAAAATGTGGCTAGCAGGACTCCCTTGTCCATTATTTCCACTATTATTGTTAGTTGTATTTACAAATTGACTAGGAGACGAGTTTCTAGATCTTACCTCTGATGATGTACGTGGGGTCATAGGCATTTTGTACTCATACTCTAGATCGAGAGATTTGGCTTCTCCTTCTTCTATTTCCAATGGCTGATATTCCTCCTCTTCGTTGCAAGAACCTTCGTCAAAGTGCAATGTCAACTCGTTGTCTTCTTCGCTAGTGGTACTGGAACTTCCTCTTCTTATCACCATTTTTCTTATTTTTCCCAACCAAAATCTTCTTCCGCTTCTTAGACGTCCACCTTCTAGTGCAGTTTCGTTATCACCAGGGAACATCTCAGCTTACTTCGCTCCATTTTTCGTGCACTTCTTCTGCGATATAACCCAAATCTTTATATACATTTCTTTACTCGTCAGACTCTATTCTCGGGATTTCTTTTCTGCATACAAGCATCTTTATCCAAGTTCTTAAAGATGTCAAGTATCTTCCTCATGGTCCTTGGAAAAAATTTCTTTCCACATCACTATATGATGTTATTATGTTGACAAAAAACTCAGTATTGTATCCCTCCAAAATAGTGTCTACCCAAAAATCAATAGCCCTCGACATAGGGTTGTTAATACTCTTTAGTCGTTGAATCAGCTGAGGATTCCACTTTGTCGGTTCTCCCCCTTGGAAATTTTTTCACTGAGTTCCTAACATCGACAACCATTCATACAAAACAATAGGAAACTTAGAAAATAAAATCTCGTGAATATCCGTAAAGAGGTATCTCTCCAACCACTTTGTTAGATTCAACTGTGATCCTTCACTTTCTTCTTATGCAAACTCTAATGATTTAGAATCCACCCACTCTTGAATTTCTGGCTTCATCGGATGTCAAAACATATCCCTCACTATTATGATTCAAGGTCCCAGAAACAAAACCATTTGTTGTTGTTCCTCCCTTCGACCCAAGTTCAGACCTTCTTGTATGACAACAAAGCCCCAGATATTGTCTCGACAGAGAAAGTTTCAGTCGGCAACACTTGTGATGCAGATGTAGTCTCCCACAAGATATCTCTTAGGGGTAACTACCAGAACCAAGTTTATGTAGTTGGTTGGGGATTTATCCTTTCTCAGCACCCTACCAATTCGTTCAACCGAAGTTGGTGGGTGCCTTACTTATATTTATTATGCACGTTCACAATATTACTCTACTATGCGTCGAGAGAGATTATGACAATCAATATAATGCTTTATTAGTGGATCCAACTAGCAATAGTGTGACAAATGCATACAAGAAATATCTATAAGCAAATACATAAACTCTTATTCACAACATACAATCATGCGACACAAATACATTCATCAAATACACATTAACACAGTATTTAATGTGGAAACCCATCTAGGAAAAACCACAAAGGCACTCTTCATCTAGCATGAGAAATATATGCACCTTTCGTTTGCACACTCAAGTGCAGGCTCTGCTCTAGATATTCTTCTACACTCTATACAGACTTCTCTCCCCTCTCATGCTCTCTAGTCGTAGATCTCTGACGTTTTCTCTCCTTCACTCTATTGTTGATCCACACACAGCTTGGACCGACTAAATCTTCTCTTCGACTCTACTGTCAAACATAGACTAACTAGGAATTAACATATGCAACTGATAGACTAGGAACTAAGTAACTCAAGAAGTAACCCACACACAACTTGGGTTCTTCCTTGTATAGACTATTTACATGTCACAGTCAACCGACTTCATTATGTTAGCCAACAAGTTCTCATTCATATTCTAGTTACACTTATCAGTAGGCACTTTTGGCCTGAAATACAAAGATGTTTTTATTCCTTAAAGCACGTGTGATTCTAGCCAACTTCGTACCCACGATCTATCGAGCTATCCTTTTAAACCGTTGCGTCACCGCATGCCTTCTCTATCATGGTTCCTTCCGTCGCGACTGAACTCGTCGCATGTTTTCCTTCTATCACAACTTCTCTTCTATCGTTGCTTCTCTTCTTTAACAAACTCTTCTATTGTAGCTTGCTCTGCGGCTACTTCTTTTGTCATAGCTCTTTCTTCCTTATCTGCTTCTGTCTTCCTCCATCGAAACTTCCTCCGTAGCTGCTTCTTCTACCTTATTCTTTCTTTCACAGTTGCTTCCATCGCATCTCCTTTCTTCCTTATCTACTTCTGTAACAACTTCTTCTCCCTACGACAGGTCTCTTCACCTTCTTGGGAACAATTCTAACTGAAATATGTTTATCTTTCCCGAAGGCCAACACCCAACTATGTTGATCTTTTAAAGAAATAAATTATTCAATCAAAACTGCCACTTTATCTAATTCACTAGTTATACGACTTGGTGAAATTGCATGTCACATAACCACACTGAATGAAAACTCGGGTGCATAAGTTCTGTGTAAAACACATTACCTAACTATTGGTTGCATACAAGGCATTAAAATTCCCATCCTGTATTACTCACTATAACAACAAACAAATATTTTCCCCAACTATTTTAAAATACCCAAGCATTCATAAAAACCAATCTAACACTTCAAAATTCTCCCAACAATTTATAAAAACAACTAGGCACTTCATAATTCATCCAGCATTGGTAAAAAATGCCCCAAACATATTTATATTCTCCCAACATTGCTAAAAACGCCCCAAGCACATTTGTATTCGCCCAATAGTGCTAAAAAATGCCCCAAAAACAATAAATTCATCCATGCAATTGTAAAAACACACCAGCAAGTGTAAATTTGTCCATGCAAGTGTAAAAACACTATGGGAAAGTGTAAATTTGTCCAGGCAAGTGTAAAAACACTCCAAGCAAGTGTAAAAACATCCTAGCAACAATAAATTTGTCTCAGCAACTGTATAAATGCCCCAGGCAACTGTAAATTCGCCTAAGCAAGTAGAAAAACGCCCCAACTGCAATAAATTCGTCCAGGAAGTTATAAAGGATGATCCAACACTTCAGAATTCACCCAACAATTTATAAAAATACCCAACATTTGTATTTAGATCAAGAATAAGAAATTTACACAAGACACTTCAATTTCACCCAACCATGGTTAATTTCACCCAAGCAATTACAAAAAACATTTTATGAGTTTTTCAATTTCCATAGGTGAAAATTTACCAATTTAGAAACTCATACACAATTATAACAATTGTTTAATTTGGTCCCTTGATCTTTTAGATCAATTAGGCATCCAATGGATGAGATTTCCTAGTTGTTAGAACTATCTATCTCATTAAAACCAAGGAGGAAAATGCAGCATTACTCCATTCTACGCACAACTCTATGGTTCATTCATCTTCTTCACTAGTTAACAACCATAAATGTCACTATGAGCCCTTAATTAAGATAGTCTTTAAAATTAATGCAAGAATCAATCACATATTTAATGAAGATGCACAAAATACAATATTTACCCTGGAACCCAAACGGGAAAACCAACATTTCAATGGTTGTTTAATATTTTATTTCAGTAGTCTTTTGATTACAATGCATCTCCGAGCTCGTTCACTTTCCTGCTTGCGCTAGCCATAGGCAAAATGAAAGTCCCTTTGATAGTCTAACTAAGAGAACATGTAGGAGAGCTAGGGAGTAAGGGGAAAGCAAACAACCATGGCTTTTCATTTCCCATTCCACTTTTTACTTTTTTCTCTCTCACTTTTTTTATTCACATTTACAAAATTTGCATAATCTTTAAAGTAGTCTAACTTTTATACATTGTCAAAATGTTTTACATGAATATTACAATCATTGTTTGTTCATATCGATTTTCATATCAATAAGGGTCATAAAACCGCAAGCAATATTTAGCATGATGCATAGCATTTGATGTCGCTGCAGCAGGCTTGATGACTGTTGGATCTCGAGCAGCTCGAGATCCAACGGTCATCAAGCCTTTTGCCTTAACTCCAGTAGTCACTTATGCTTGAAGCCTCTGATGACATGACATTGTCTTATGCTGATCCAAAATCTTATTGTCTTATCCTGTAGTCACTTATGCTTGAAGCCTCTGATGACATGACATTGGCTTGATGACCTCTGATGACATTGGCAATTGAGAAGGTATCATAAAGGCCAAAAAGGATCAGAGAGGGTTCAAAAGGCATTTGAGATTCATATGAGAGGCATCTGAGAGGCCTCTGAGATATGAGATATAGTGGGCAAAGTACCCGAGCCTTTTTCCAAAGCAAGAGGGGCTCACTCCTCAGCTGCAGTCGCATTAAATGCTCTGCAGTAGGCTAAATATTGTCTCATAAAACTTCAAACGATCCAATCTATGGTTTAAAAGGGAAAATCCCCCACCTTCCTGATAACCAATGCTCTAGGGCACCAACCGAGGTCTTGAAAATCTTAACTAAAAGAGATAGAACAATTGTTACCATGATAGAACTAGGTGGGTGTCCATATACTTACTTGGGAAAATCGACAACAGGTACGTTAAAAACAGTGGATGTGACTGGAGTGTTGACCTTTGGCTGCTTATTCCAAGTGGATTCACGTGACAGGTTGAACTTGAACTGGGACAACGTAATGGTGAGTTTGAATGGGGTAATATGTTATTATTAATGCAATCCCTTGACCCCTTCTAACCCTTGATTAATCACGGGTGAGGTGAAACAAAAGAAATCGACGTATATCATGAAGTTGGTGGCGGTTTAAAACAAGTTTTTCTAGTGCATTGCACCGACTCTTGTTGAGTTCTCCCACAATGCATCGACGTATTTGAGCGAGATCCGTTTACTGTAATGTTTTATGCGAAGTTTACTACAATGTTGCAGCGAAATTGAACGAGTTATTCTACAACATTGCAACGAACTTAGCAAATTCAAGGACAGGGGTCATCATTTCCCATAACAAATAATGGGGAAGGTGGTTTCAACTTCAACACCACCCAAGATCTTATGGGTCCCACTCAACCCCGTTACTTATACGACGCTTGTAGTCACTACTCGTCTCTTTAGAGTCGTTATGTTTGTTAGAAGGATGGAGGAACCATGTAACTATGCATCATCCCTGCAATGCTTGGCCAATATGTCCTCCATGTCCACATCCCATGGTTTCATTGACTTTGGGACTCTAATAATAAATTATACATCTAGAAGGGTGAGCTCGATCTACTAACCATGTGTAATCAAGGCCTCGACATCAGGGTATAGTACTCAAAGATTTTGGTCAACAATAGTCTTGTCGACCTCATATGGTATGAACCAATATATTTAAAATAGCATAAGAGGATATAAGTACACACCATGCACATAAATGTAAACATGGAGCACAACTCCAATATAGATAAGAAAGATAAGTTACATAATAACTCCCTAAATAAGAGGAGAACCTTCTCTAATTACCCCAATACATTCCATAATCCTTTCACATGTCCTCAATAATGACTAAATCACCTTTATATATATGTGTGTGTGTGTGTGTGTGTGTGTGTGTGTGTCCACTCATTGCACAAGAGGCCTCCTAATTAGGTTTACCCTTTACACATACATTTATCCCCATATATGCCCCCCTTGGGGCCATATTACATACATTTAACCCAATATATGACCCCCCCTGGTTCATATCATCATCAACAGGTTCTCAAGGAACTTGAGCAACCCATACCTGAAAAGACTATCCCTCACCAAGGCATCAAATTTGATGGCTCCCTAGATCCTAGAAACGTTTCTCTCCACATAGTTAACCCTCATACTGCATCAAAATTTCAATGTTAGTAAGTGATTTTTTCCATCAAAAAATGTGAACCCACTTGCTCTTTTCACCATGAAAAGGGAAACCTCAATCACAAATGGTTGGCTGAAAGCATTACTTAGCCATGTTTTTTCTTTAATTAGGCACGAACCACGGTGGAAACCCTATGAGGTTTTCGATGACGCTGTGGAGGCCAAATCGACAAAAATAAATAATGAAATTAAAGAGTAGGGAGAGACCACTAACCTGCAATCACGAAATACGAATCTGATAAGCATAATGGGAGAAATCAATGCATGAAGATTTGCACACCATAAGCTCCTCAAATTGTGAATAATGAAAATGACATATAGGGTTGTGTGCCCCACCCCTTTTATAGTCATTTAGGCCCAACTTTCTTCCTACCCATACAAGCTCTTATGTACTCCATTTGATGCACCGTTCACACTGTTGGAATCCTGGCCTCATGTTATTATTGATTACATGATTAGTTTTGTATGATTAACAACTTTTATATGAAGAACGTATTCCCTCGTTTTCAATTCATGCATGTAATTTTGTATTTTCTCCTACGTTATATGTTGCTTATGCACTTGTTTTTATCTCCAAACGCACGGTTACATGTTGGTCTTGTCTCCATGTGTGTAGGTCCATGTTGTTGTGGGAACCGTCTATCTCAACATGCAACCTTTTCTTACATATATATTTATTCAAATTGGCATATAGGTAATTTCCTTCTACAAAACATCATATGCATTGACCTTATTTGATCTTTTATTCACCTATAGGATCCCCTTTGTTCAAGTGAGTGGCCCAACCCAACCACCCTTTCATTACCCCTTGCTCGACAGTAGACCCTCTCTTACATGGGTGTCATTTAGTAATACCCCCTTTGTCATTGGGTGCCTATGTCACTTCAATCTCCACAGGGTTGGGAGTTTGTTTAGTTTTTGGTCCATAATTTAACCACTTTTGTTTCTTATTTATCACCCATTGGCCTACCCTTGGACTTCCACTTGTGGCATTTCGATGTTTCATGTTACACATTCATAAGCCCAGTGCTACATCCATACTGTAAAAGGTACATTATTTTTCCATCATTCATCTTCCCTCGAGGAGAGTACCATTTATTTCCTACCCCTAGGTGCTTCCATCTGCTATCGAATGATCTTTTGATTCACTTAGTTATGCATTGAACACTTATATTATTGCATCCTCTATTTTTCTCTTAGGTACCCACATACTTGGGAAACCCTTTCAAATAGTACTCTTGAGCACTTCTTCATACTATATACAATCTCTCATGGTATCTTCCCTAATCGCCTTTATTCATAGCATTTTGTGATGTGTCACACATGGAGTCTTACTGATATTAGCCTCCCTCGGAGTCCACCTCAATGCCTTCATTTTCCCTATGTGAGTATCCCCATTACAATTGCATCCCCTGGTTATCCCTCGTTGTGGCCCTCCCTTGATATTATCAGGAGTTTCACACATGTTTCCAAGTCATCCATGCCATCATGCTATGAATAAAAGAAGTTTGAGTCCCCCACTGAATGACCCATGTATCCCCTTTAGTGTATCAGTTCTATTTCGCTTCATTATCCAATGATATCCCTCATGTCGCCAATAAGAAAACCACATTTCCTTATAGTTAGAGGGTCTCCCTTTGTTGACATAAACACCCCCATTCCAAAGGTTACACCTAGATACACCATGTATCTTGGTCCCATAACCATCATTGATGGATTCCCTTAGACCTATTGTGGGGATACCTCAGTGCCCCTTAATTGTTTGGTTCTTAGGTGCTCGACTCCAGCTCATTATCACACTATTGAGAATCGTACAATATGGTGGTGAGTCCCTTAAACAATTTGGTCCAAGATCCCATACATCATTGACTCCCTCTAGCTCTAAAGTTTATTTTGGAAACCCTTCAATCACATGCTTCATGTAGTGTCTAGGCTATGTTGGTGATAGTGATCCAATTCCAGTTGCAGTTTCTTATACCTATTTGACTTATTCTTTCAGCAATTTGAGTCAACTATGAGGATTTAAATCACTCTTCACTCCTTTTAGACCTTGGGCTGCTACAATTTCAATAGGGCTTCAGTTACCATGATTTGTTATCCTGATAGGGATACCATTGGTTTTACTCATGTACTTTGGATCAGCCATGGTTGGACCATGATTATGTACTTAGATTGGGTCCCTCTTCAACCCTCATGATGTATTGTACCCAACAATTATTCATGTATTGATCAGATCCCTATTGGTCTAGATTCGATATTACATTGAGATATTGATACGAGTATGGGGATGCCTAGCTCGTTTTGAGATCATGTACACCTCACCTCTTTGAGTGCTTTATCTACATGTATGGACCTTTGTATTCCCCTAGTAGGGGCATCTCTTTCCGGTATAGCCATGGTCTCTTGTCATTCATGTCGTTTTGTTCCCTATTGGAAGTATGAAAAACTTATGACATATATTGGCCATACGATGAGCTCTCTTGATCTCACACATTAAGGGAAAATCTCTTAATAGTCGGATGCATCACCGTTATGCATCATATTTGGAAATACTGGAACCATTTTCCATCCCATCTCATCCATATGACATGAGGAAATGAGCAAAAAACTGAAAGTCAAACTAAAAATTTGACCCTATCTAAAGACACGTGTTTTTTCCTTCAAAAAGTGTGACCTCGGTTGCACATTTTACCCAAAAACCTGCAACTTGGTTCCCAAGATTGCAATTTTGGTTATCATCTATCATTTCACGCTTCTCTAAGGGAAGTAGTGGATAAAAGTGGACACATACGTTTACATGGTCGAAACTAACAACATATATAACTTCAAAAAACATAACCTCTCCACGAAACAATCAATGGAATGGAGAGCATACGCATTGGATCTATATCTTATTTTTCACAACTCTTGTGCCTATAAAATAAGACCTCATCATCACATTTCACATTCCATTCTTCCATACATAAAAACATCGCTATGATATTGTATTCTCTTTAAAAAGGAGAAAGAAACCACGTCCTTTTTAGGCTTTCACCAGAAAGGGAATCCTCACTTGACACTTGGCTAGAGATTAGAACTAAAAGGATACGAAGGAACTTGGCCTTGGATCAACTATGGGGTCCACTACTCTTAACAAAGAGTATCAAGGCATGTATTTATTACTTAAAATATTTTGTGTAATAATAATCACATTCTTTCACATGGTGTACTTTCTTTTAATGGTTAGTTTCTTTATCTTTATTTGCATGTATGTTTAAGAGTGTTTATATTTAGTTTAGTTTAGATCTATTTCCGATTCCATTTTTTATCTACTCTTGCGGATTGCACAACACCTTGGTAGGCTCCTTTTGCACTTGGATGTGAGAAATCATACACTACAAACAACTGCAATGAATGCTAGTGAAATAATAAGTGGTAGGTATGTTGAGATGTGAAGGATAGATTATTGGCATATTTTTTAATTGAAACTTCTTAAATTCCCATAGAGGAATGCTTTCTTATAAGCATTTGTAGAATGTAATTTCGTTCTTGAAATAAAATTACAATTTGTTTTTCAAGAAAAAAATGTATAATAATGTCGGTTCTTAAAAATGTGCAACCAATCATGCATATGGGTAACAAAAAATGTGCAACCAATAATACTATGAGGTGACTTGAATAGTCTGTATACTTGTATGAACTCTTATGTAACTTTTATTTGTCCTATCAAATAACAGGTTACAATGTTTTTCTTTAGAAAAAAAATGATAATACTATGAGCTAAATGGATTGTGAATGAAAAAAATCTAACAACAACAAACAAATATTAAAATTCTCATCCTGTATTACTCACTACAACAACAAACAAATATTTTCCCCAACTATTTTGAAATACCCAAGCATTCATAAAAACCAATCTAACACTTCAAAATTCTCCCAACAATTTATAAAAACACTTAGGCACTTCATAATTCATCCAGCATTGGTAAAAAATGCCCCAAACATGTTTATATTCTCCCAACATTGCTAAAAACGCCCCAAGCACATTTGTATTCGCCCAATAGTGCTAAAAAATGCCCCAACAACAATAAATTCATCCATGCAATTGTAAAAACGCACCAGGCAAGTGTAAATTCGTCCATGCAAGTGTAAAAACACTCTGGGAAAGTGTAAATTCGTCCAGGCAAGTGTAAAAATACTCCAAGCAAGTGTAAAAACGTCCTAGCAACAATAAATTTGTCTCAGGAACTGTATAAATGCCCCATGCAACTATAAATTCTCCTAGGCAAGTAGAAAAACGCCCCAACTACAATAAATTCGCCCAGGAAGTTATAAAGGATGATCCAACACTTCAGAATTCACCCAACAATTTATAAAAATACCCAACATTTGTATTTAGATCAAGAATAAGAAATTTACACAAGACACTTCAATTTCACCCAACCATGGTTAATTTCACCCAAGCATTTATAAAAAACATTTTATGAGTTTTTCAATTTCCATAGGTGAAAATTTGCCAATTTAGAAACTCCTACACAATTATAACAACTGTTTAATTTGGTCCCTTGATCTTTTAGATCAATTAGGCATCCAATGGATGAGATTTCCTAGTTGTTAGAACTACATATCTCATTAAAACCACGGATAAAATGCAACATTACTCCATTCTACGCACAACTCTATGGTGCATTCATCCTCTTCACTAGTTAACAACCATAAATGTCACTATGAGCCCAAAATTAATGCAAGAATCAATCACATATTTAAGAAAGATGCACAAAATACAGTATTTACCCTAGAACCCAAACGGGAAAACCAACATTCAATGGTTGTTTAATATTTTATTTCAGTAGTCTTTTGATTACAATGCATCTCCGAGCTCCTTCACTCTCCTGCTTGCGCTAGCCATAGGAAAAATGAAAGTCCCTTTGATAGTCTAACTAAGAGAACATGTATGAGAGCTAGGGAGTAAGGGGAAAGGAAACAACCATGGCTTTTTATTTCCCATTCCACTTTTTACTTTTTTCTCTCACTTTTTTTATTCACATTTACAAAATTTGCATTATCTTTAAAGTAGTCTAACTTTTATACATTGTCAAAATGTTTTACATGAATATTACAATCATTGTTTGTTCATATCTATTTTCAGATCAATAAGAGTCATAAAACCGCAAGCAATATTTAGCATGCTGCAGAGCATTTAATATTGCTGCATCAGGCTTGACGACCGTTGGATCTCGAGCAGCTCGAGATCCAACGGTCGTCAAGCCTGATGCAGCAATATTAAATGCTCTGCAACATGCTAAATATTCTTTGCCTCATTCTCGAGATCCAATGGTCATCAAGCCTATTGCAGCCACATTAAATGCTTTGCAGCATGCTAAATATTGTTTGCCTCATAAAACTTCCAACGGTCCAATCTATGGTTTAAAAGGGATGATAAATGTAGATGGGTGTCCATATACTTACTTGGTAAAATAGACAACGAGGTACATTAAAAAGAGTGGATGTGACTGGAGTGTTGACCTTTGGCTGCTTATTCCATGTGGATTCACATGACAGGTTGAAATTGCAACGGGACAACGTAATAGTGAGTTTGAATGGGGTGATATGTTATTATTGATGCAATCCCTTAACCCCTTCTAACCCTTGATTAATCACGACTGAGGTGAAACAAAAGAAATCGACGTATATCATGAAGTTGGCAGCGGTTTAAAACAAGTTTCTCTAGTGTGTTGCGCCGACTCTTGATGAGTTCTCCCACAATGCATCGACGTATTTGAGCGAGATCTGTTTATTGCAATGTTTTATGCGAAGTTTACTGCAATGTTGCAGTGAAATTGAACGAGTTATTTTGCAACATTGATACGGACTTAGAAAATTCAAGGAGGGGGGTCATCATTTCCCATAACAAATAATGGGGAAGGTGGTTTCAACGTCAACACCACCCAAGATCTTATGGGTCCCATTCAACCCCGTTACTTATACGACGCTTGTAGTCACTACTCTTCTCTTTAGAGTCGTTATGTTTGTTAGAAGGATGGAGGAACCATGTAACTATGCATCATCCCTGCAATGCTTGGCCAATATGTCCTCCATGTCCACATCCCATGGTTTCATCGACTTTGGGACTCTAATAATAAATTATACATCTAGAAGGGTGAGCTCAATCTACTAACCATGTGTAATCAAGGCCTCGACATTAGGGTCCCAGTACTCAAAGATCTTGGTCAACAATAGTCTTGTCGACCTCATATGATATGAACCAATATATTTAAAATAGCATAAGAGAATAGAAGTACACACCATGAACATAAATGTAAACATGGAGTACAACTCCAATATAGATAAGAAAGATAAGTTACATAATAACTCCCTAAATAAGAGGAGAACCTTCTCCAATTACCCCAATACATTCCATAATCCTTTCACATGTCCTCAATAATGACTAAATCACCTTTATGTGTGTGTGTGTGTCCACTCATTGCACAAGAGGCCTCCTAATTAGGTTCACCTATTACACATACATTTAGCCCCATATATGCCCCCCTTGGGGCCATATTACATACATTTAACCCAATATATGACCCCCCTTGGTTCATATCATCATCAACAGGTTCTCAAGGAACTTGAGCAACCCATACCTGAAAAGACTATCCCTCACCAAGGCATCAAATTTGATGGCTCCCTTGATCCTGGAAACGTTTCTCTCCATATATTTAACCCTCATACTGCATCAAAATTTCAATGTTAGTAAGTGATTTTTTCCATCAAAAAATGTGAATCCAGTTGCTCTTTTCACCATGAAAAGGGAAACCTCAATCACAAATGGTTGGATGAAAGCATTACTTAGCCATGTTTTTTCTCTAATTAGGCACAAACCACAGTGGAAACCCTATGAGGTTTTCGACGACGCTGTGGAGGCCAAATCGACAAAAATAAATAATGAAATTTAAGAGTAGGGAGAGACCACTAACCTGCAATCGCGAAATATGAATCTAATAGGCATAATGGGAGAAATCAATGCATGAAGATTTGCACACCATAAGCTCCTCCAATTGTGAATAATGAAAATGACATCTAGGGTTGTGTGCCCCACCCCTTTTATAGTCATTTAGGCCCAACTTTCTTCCTACCCATACAAGCTCTTATGTAGTCCATTTGACGCACCGTTCACACTATTGGAATCCTAGCCTCGTGTTATTATTGTTTACATGATTAGTTTTGTATGATTAATAACTTTTATAAGAAGATCGTATTCCCTTGTTTTCGATTCATGCCTGTAATTTTGTATTTTCTGCTACGATATATGTTGCTTATGCATTTGTTTTTATCTCCAAACGCATTGTTACATGTTGGTCTTGTCTCCATGTGTGTAGGTCCATGTTGTTGTGGGAACCGTCTATCTCAACATGCAACCTTTTCTTACATATATATTTATTCAAATTGGCATATAGGTAATTTCCTTCTACAAAACATCATATGCATTGACCTTATTTGATCTTTTATTCACCTATAGGATCCCCTTTGTTTAAGTGAGTGGACCAACCCAACCACCCTTTCATTACCCCTTGCTCGACAGCAGACCCTCCCTTACATGGGTATCATTTAGTAATACCCCCTTTGTCATTGGGTGCCTATGTCACTTCAATCCCCATAGGATTGGGAGTTTGTTTAGTTTTTGGTCCATAATTTAACCACGTTTGTTTCTTATTTATCACCCATTGGCCTACCCTTGGACTTCCACTTGTGGCATTTCGATGTTTCATGTTACACGTTCATAAGCCCAGGGCTTCATCCATACTGTAAAAGGTACATTATTTTGCCATCATTCATCTTCCCTCGAGGAGATTACCATTGATGTCCTACCCCTAGGTGCTTCCATCTGCTATCGAATGATCTTTTGATTCACTTAGTTATGCATTGAACACTTATATTCTTGCATCCTCTATTTTTCTCTTAGGTACCCACATACTTGGGAAACCCTTTCAAATAGTACTCTTGATCACTCCTTCATACTATATACAATCTCTCATGGTATCTTCCCTAATCGCCTTTATTCGGAGCATTATGTGATGTGTCACCCATGGAGTCTTACTAATATTATTCTCCCTTAGAGTCAACCTCAATGCCTTCATTTGCCCTCTGTGAGTATCCCCATTGCAGTTGCATCCCCTGGTTATCCCCCGTTGTGTCCTTCCCTTGATATTATCAGGAGTTTCACACATGTTTCCAGGTCATCCATGCCATCATGCTATGAATAAAAGAAGCTTGAGTCCCACAGTGAATGACCCATGTATCCCATTTAGTGTCTCAGTTCTATTTCTCTTCATTATCCAATGATATCCCTCATGTCGCCAATAAGAAAACCCCATTTCCTTGTAGTTAGAGGGTCTCCTTTGTTGACATAAACACCCCCATTCCAAAGGATTCACCTAGATACATCATGTATCTTGGTCCCATAACCATCATTGATGGATTCCCTTAAACCAATTGTGGAGATACCTCAGTGCCCCTTAATTGTTTGGTTCTTAGGTGCTCGACTCCAACTCATTATCGCACCATTGAGAATCATACAATATGGTGGTGAGTCCCTTAAACAATTTGGTCCAAGATCCCATACATCATTGACTCCCTCTAGCTCTCAAGTTTATTTTGGAAACCCTTCAGTCACATGCTTCCTGTAGTGTCTAGGCTACGTTGGTAATAGTGATCCAATTCCAGTTGCAGTTTCTGAGACCTATTTGACTTATTCTTTCAGCAATTTGAGTCAACTATGAGGATTTAAATCACTCTTTACTCCTTTAATACCTTGGGCCGCTACAATTTCAACAGGGCTTCAGTTACCATGATTTGTTATCCTGATAGGGATACCATTGGTTTTAGTCATGTACTTCGGATCAGCCATGGTTGGACCATGATTATGTACTTATATTGGGTCCCTATTCGACCTTCATGATGTATTGTACCCAACAATTATTCATGTATTGATTAGACCCCTATTGGTCTAGATTCGATATTATATTGAGATATTGATACGAGTATGGGGATTCCTAGCTCATTTTGAGATTATGTACACTTCACCTCTTTGAGTGCTTTGTCTACATGTATGGACCTCTGTAGTCCCCTAGTAGGGGCATTTTTTTTCGACATAGCCATGGTCTCTTGTCATTCATGTCGTTTTGTTCCCTATTGGAAGTATGAAAAACTTATAACATATCTTGGCCATACGATGAGCTCTTGATCTCACACATTAAGGGACAATCTCTTAATAATCTGTTGCATCACCATTATGCATCATATTTGGAAATACTGGCACCATTTTCCATCCCATATCATCCATATGACATGAGGAAATGAGCAAAAAACTGAAAGTCAAACTAAAAATTTGACCCTATCTAAAGACACGTGTTTTTTCCTTCAAAAAGTGTGACCTCGGTTGCACATTTTACCCAAAAACCCGCAACTTGGTTGCCAAGACTGCAATTTTGGTTATCATCTATCATTTCACGCTTCTCTAAGGGAAGTAGTGGATAAAAGTGGACACATACATTTACATGGTCGAAACTAACAACATATATAACTTCAAAAAACATAACCTCTCCACTAAAGAATCAATGGAATGGAGAGCATACACATTGGATCTATATCTTATTTTTAACAACTCTTGTGCCTATAAAATAAGACCTCGTCGTCACATTTCACATTCCATTCTTCCATACACAAAAGCATCGCTATGATACCGTATTCTCTTTAAAAAGGAGAAAGAAACCACATCCCTTTTAGACTTTCACCAGAAAGGGAATCCTCACTTGACACTTGGCTAGAGATAAGAACTAAAAGGATACGAACGAACTTGGCCTTGGATAAACTATGGAGGTCCACTACTCTTAACAGAGAGTATCAAGGCATGCATTTATCACTTGATATATTTTGTGTAATAATAATCACATTCTTTCAAATGGCGCACTTTCTTTTAATGGTTAGTTTATTTATCTTTATCTGCATGTATGTTTAAGAGTGTTTATATTTAGTTTAGTTTAGATCTATTTCCAATTCCATTTTTTATTTGCTCTTGCGGATTGCACAACACCTTGGCAGGCTCCTTTTGCGCTTGGATGTGAGAAATCATACACTACAAACAACTACAATTAGTGCTAGTGAAATATTAAGCGATAGGTATGTTGAGATGTAAAGGATAGATTATTGGTGTATTTTTTAATTGAAACTTCTTACATTCCCATAGAGGAATGCTTTCTTATAAGCATTTGTAGAATGTAATTTCGTTCTTGAAATGAAATTACAATTTGTTTTTCAAGAAAAAAATGTATAATAATGTCGGTTCTTAAGTAATAGACAAAGTATGAGGAAAAATGACAATAATGCTAGAGAAAAACAAAATCACATATGGGTAACAAAAAATATGTAACCAATAATACATATGGGTAACAAAAAAATGTGCAACCAATAATGCATATGGGTAACAAAAAATGTGCAACCAATCATGCATATGGGTAACAAAAAATGTGCAACCAATAATACTATGAGGTGACTTGAATAGTCTGTATACTTGTATCAATTCCTATATAACTTTTATTTGTCCCATCAAATAACAGGTTACAACTTTTTTCTTTAGAAAAAAAATGATAATACTATGAGCTAAATGGATTGTGAATGAAAAAAATATAACAAATATTATAAATAATGATAAATTTGCTAAAAATAAAAGAGGAAGAAACTAAAAATATCTCTACATATCTTGGATTATAAACTTACACTCATGATCTATAATCAAAGATGTAGAATGTTGTACATAGTTGGAGGCAAGTCCATCCTTAAATGATGTGGATGAAATGCCCATTACCAATTTGCCATCCAACTTGGGATGTGCAGGAAGATCATAAGTTCACACACCCCTAATCCTAACATAAGTTAACATTTCTTATACATTAAATTGAGTTTGAGTTACAATACTAAGCCAATGATGTTTCCAATGTCTTAATAAATAAGACTAACATAAATGGTGGTGACCAACTTTCCTATTGCATGAAGAATAACAATGACATAGCCTAAATATACAAATATAATATACGACTTTGAATATAAACACGTGGCATTGTTCAACAAACAAAAATAAAAAGGAATGTTGAATGCCACCTTTTTCCATCGACGCAACAAAGAAAAATAAACCAAGGACTACCTAATTTTTTTATTTATACAAGTATAATATATGACTTTGGACATAAACACAATGAAATTAGCAAAGTTTAAATAACACTTTTTAAGTAAATAAAATGAAAATAATAAAAAGGAAATGTCCAATGCCATATTTTTCTCGTCATCTCAATAAACTAAATAAAATTAGGAAAAAAAACCATTAAATTTTTAAAACAAACACAATGAAATACATGTCTATGGTTTAACTTTAATAAAAAAACAAATTATTGAAAAAGACACTCCTATACTATAATAAATCGAATTAAATATACTTTTAAACCAAACACAATTAAATATAAATCGAACTAAATATACTTTTAAACCAAACACAATTAAATACATGGTATAAATCGAACTACAATATACTGTTAAACAAAACACAATTAAATACATATCCACTGTTGAATTTATAATAAAAAAAAAACAAATTATTAAGAAAAAAAACTCCTAAACTCTAATTAGTTGAACTAAAATATAAAATATAATAATCGTAAGTGATATTGTTGTAATTCTCTCTAGAACAATTAAATTAAATATTTATATCCCTATTTTATAGTAATGTTTTTTGTTTTTATAAAAATAATTCACTTTACAAAAAGGGTTAAACAATTCATTTTAATGATTGATTGATACAAAAAAGAACAAGGTTTAGCAACAAAGTTACATATTCTATGTTTTTAGGGTTGTATGGCTGAATTTACATAGTGTATTTAAAATGAAAGAAACGTGTAGCAAATTTAAGTTCACAGAAGTCAACTTTATGACCTTTGTCCTTGTTCCCACTGCGAATCAGTTGTTGAATCTTTGTGTCCTTGTTCCCACTGCGAATCAGTTGTTGAATCTTTGAATTTTTTTCGTATTTGCAAAAGGAAACATGGCTAACTTATCCAAAACTATGCCAAAACAAAGTTTTGTCCCATCGGTATATTAAAGCTTCATGTTCGAATTTTCTCATAAGTAATATGATGCTAACTCCTTCTTCCCTCTTCGGCTTGTTCATCGCCATGGTAACACATTATATGCACTAAAAGTTTTACAAAGTATGAAATCATTTGTTTGAAAAGGGTGTTCTTCCCAAGATTTACCTTGCACATCAAAAGGGTGGAATAAAGCAACGTTTTGGCAATAGTTCAGATGGAGAGATCGAGTGAGTAGACATGACCGTCAAGCAACGAATAAATAACAAGAATATGGTTGCTTCACATGTGGTATTCCATGGTATGAAAATAATAATAGTGGGGCACGCATGGAAAATGCCTTGGGCCATAGTTGTACAGGTAGTAAAAACATGATGAACATCCTAAATAATAATAATAATTAATTAATTAAAAACAAGCAGTTGTGAACCTGGAAAGTGGCAAGCAACATAAGTGAATCACAATAAAAATAAAAACAATGATGAAGGTGGCAAAGACCCACGACAAACAACACATTCATGCACAAAGAATAAAAACTCCCACTCACCACCCTCAGAACACACAAAGGACCATTGAAACAATTGGCAAAGGAACAGTTGGAGGGCACACTTTGCACATATGTTGGGTGCAGAGCGCAGAGACACCAAGGAAGAAAACACAAAACTTGCAGGTCGCAGTTAATGAGCATATAGGAGAGACCGTTCTGAGCACACACCAAGCCCACAATGGAACACCTTGCATGGAAATGGTACGCATAGCTATAGCTAAGCAAATAACACATGGGAAAACAACGCGATGACAGGAGCATTTATGTCTAATAAAAAACGCAGGGGGGTATGCAGATTCAGGATTTTTAAAAAGTACGACCAAAGGAAAAGGAAGCATCGACTATCTGATGAACTATTATCGGGTAGTCGACGGTCCAACAAATCCACTACATTGGGTACCCGACGAAATATCATATGTTAGTTGACGACACAGCCAAAGGGAAGCATTGACTATCCGACGAACTGCCATCAGGTAGTCGATGATCCAACAAAGCCACTGCATCAGGTACCCAACGAAACATCATCAGTTAGCCAATGACACAGTAAAAGGGAAGCATCGACTATCCGACGAACAATCCTCAAATATCTGAGAATAGTCATCGGATAATCGATGTCCAAATAAGAAATGTTCAATGAAAATTAGATTGGTTTTTGTTGGCTATCCAATGCTTAAAATAAATAAATAAATATATATATATATATATATATATATATTAAAAAAAATCTATGATTGAATGCTTAAATGTGTTGGTTATCCGATGTCCATTCTGTCAGATATACGACGATAAGTGAAGTGTCAGATAGTCGATTAAATTACAACGACGGTTATTGGAAATTGTTTTCGTCGATAACCGTTGGCATTATATCGACAATCCAATGAACGATTGTCATATTTTCTTCCATATGTAGTTGTTTTTGTTTTTGTTATAATTAGACACTCTAACAAATAACAAGTGAAGTATAAAGATCGAGGAGAAAGTTTGGACAATGATGCCATATTCAAAGAGAGACAAAAAGTATGTGCATGAATATAGAGAAACAAGTATGAAGGAGTCTTTAATTATGTGTGTTGTTATCTCTTGTTGAATTTGTGTAGCCCTACGTGGTAATACTTTGTAATGTAAGTCATTCATGATTATGCTTGATGAGGTGTGTTGTAGTCGAAAGGAAAATATAGTTACATGTTTTGCCTCCTCTAGTTGTTCCTTATTGAAATATTGTCTAACGAATGTGGCGTTATAAGACCTTAGATTGGCATATGCATATTGTGTAGGATTGAGATGGATATATCGTATATCCAAAATATTTTTCTAGAAAATTAGCAAACACCATGTTTTGGTACTTAGGTGTCTTGACAGATGGAAATACGTAAATAGGATGGCCAATTGTTAAGTAACTAGAATAAGCTTTGGAGTACAATTGGGTCCCAGTTAGTATGTGTGGTACCAACGTTCAACCCAAAGGTATGGTTGGTTCACAACTATTATGTTGTTGGAGATGACAAATCTATAAGTGAATGGAGGAGCATTGACACTTTGGTTAAGATATGGAAGTGAGTAGCTTGGGTTGATGCAACAACAAAAGATGGGGTTATTGCAACAATGAAATATGAAGTGAAGTTGCATTGTTCATGTGTTGGAGAAGACAAGTGTACAAGGTAGATAATTATGAGGTGGAATCATGAAATTTTAGCAACAAATACAATGTTGATGTTCTAAATGAACAATAAAAAATTGTTGGAGTTTGCTAATAGAGTTATGAGGGAAGTGGGTTATGGATGATATTGTACCCCTTGACAAAAGAAATCAAAGTTGCAACAATGAAAGCAATTCTTTTTATTTGTTTTTTGTAGTTGCTATAGTAGTAGTGCTCTAAATGTTGATCTTATGTGTGTATTATATAAGGCATGGAGTTACACAAATATGGTGCCCATTTTTGTTTTCCTATATGTGTCATGGATTGGTAAATGGATCACGATGCATATATACATTGTCGTGCGTCACAATGAATTGCAATGTCAAGGGATTTGTTGGTTTTGATATTGGTGTACGAGAATTATTTATTGTGTTTGAAATGATGGCTTGTTTGGTGTATTCGAGTTATGTGTTCGATGGCTTGGTGTGTTCAAGTTGAGATGCGCACCTTGCTTGGTGTGTCCTATATGATAGATTGCTTGGTATGTTTTAGTTGAAAGGAGAAAGTCATGGTGTGTCTAAGACGAGAACCAAGTGGATTTACACAAAAATGGTGTCCATTTTTTTTCCTCTGTGTGTCAAGGATTAGTAAATGGAGCATGATGCATATATACATTGTTGTGCGTCACAATGAATTACAATGTTAAGGGATTTGTTGGTTTTGATACCGGTGTATGAGAATTATTTAGTGTGTTTGAGTTGATGGCTTGTTTGGTGTATTCGAGTTAAGTGTTCAATGGCTTGGTGTGTTCCAGTTGAGATGCACACCTTGCTTGGTGTGTCCAATATGATAGATTGCTTGGTATGTTTGAGTTGAAAGGAGAAAGTCATGGTGTGTCTAAGACAAGAACCAAGTGGAGTTACACAAATATAGTGTCCATTTTTGTTTTCCTATGTGTGTCAAGGATTGGTAAATGGAGCATGATGCATATATACATTGTTGTGTGTCACAATGAATTGCAATGTCAAGGGATTTATTGGTTTTGATACCGGTGATGCGAATTATTTAGTGTGTTTGAGTTGATGGCTTGTTTGGTGTATTCGAGTTAAGTGTTCGATGGCTTGGTGTATTCGAGTTGAGATGCGAACCTTGCTTGGTGTGTCCAATATGATAGATTGCTTGGTATGTTTGAGTTTAAAGGAGAAATCCATGGTGTGTCTAAGACGAGAACCAAGTAGTCCCAGTGATGATGAGTCCAAGCTAAAAGGTTTGGTCTCTATGATGAAAAGGTGAGATCAACTTAACTAGGACATTAGAATATGCATCCTCGTGTTTGGGCATAGAAGTCACATTGACCATTTCATATTGCTTGACCATAAGAGTAGTTGATACAAGTACTTGAGTTGAGTCACTAAATTGAGCACTTATTGCATTAATTGTTGGTTTTCCATGAATTAGTTGTTAACACTTGGAAGACTAGGCCGTGTATCCACTAAATTCTCAATAAGTGGGCCATGTGTTGGTTGTGTATTGTGGACTTTAGTAGGTGGTGTTATGTGGCTAGAAACCTATATACAAGTTGTTTTGAGTTAGAATTAAATGAGACTTGAGGGACAAGTGTTAGCAAAGAGTGAGTGCATTTGTTGCATGATTAGCTCTTGAAATGGCAAATAGAGTTTCTTACATGTTCATAAGAGTCCATCAAGAAGTTGAATGAGCCATTTCCTCCCAGGAGAATAGTTAGCTACCTATGTATTTGAGTTGATGTTGTACCTTTATATGGGTAATCTCTACAAGAAGCAAGTCCTTGGATGAACCAAAACACAAACTTTGTTCATGAGGAGCGTCACTATGCCTTATAAAATAAATTAAGATAAGTTCTTGTTAAGAAAATTGAAATGCAATATGCTTGAGTGTACAACCATTGAACACAAATAATGTATTAAAACCTGACATAATTGAAGAAATGTACGCTAAATGTACAAATTAGCATACACACCAAGTAAATGATTCAGTTCCCTGCACCTTATAAACAGAAAACTGCAAATAATTGCACCTCAATGGCATTCAAAACCATGAAAATCAAATTACGTTCAGGCCTCCATTTTAGTGCCAATGAGCATATTTACGTCATTAGATGTTTTTATTTGAGATTTGAGGTGGACTACGGCCTATGCTTTTTCATCTACGAATGAGGATGAGACAAGTGTACTGTCGAGATTGATTCTATGGTAGTCGTTCAAAATTTGAAATAAACAATTATAAAAAAAAAAGAATATAAAAAATAACTGGTAGCCGATGAATGGATAACTGGTAGAGATGCATCGATAACTCGTAGTTGATGAATGGATAACCAACAGTTCATGGTAGATAACTAGAAGAATGTGAGATAAAATAAATAATACAAAAAATAATTGATAGTTGATAAATGGATAACAGGTAGAATGTCTGTGATAACATGTATCTAGGCATGGATAACTCAAAGTTGAACCAGTTTAACTAGAAGAATATAAGGAATAAAAAAAAATTAAATTGTCTTCCTTTCCATCGCTATCTCTCAACCATTTGATCCCTATCGACATGATCGAGCCACAAACTATGTAGGTACGCTAGTATAAAATAACCGTGATAGAAATATGCATATAAAATTTCCTTAACGTCTTGAGCGTTTTGGTTTGTTTCGTGGTAGCGTATTGTCCGTTATTGCATTGATGTGAGGTTTTTCAACAGCACACCAATTCAAGTGTCCCTGCAAATGACATCGAGAATGTGGTGATTACGGGGAGTAATTTCTGGTCTTTAGCGCTCCCATTTTTGTTGTGTTATATCGCGAGCCCAAAAGCTAGGTAAGTTTGTGCACTGTGCCTGGTCTCTTTTCTATATTTAGTTAACTTTTGGATGTCATCTCATCTTTTGGAATTAAGTCATCTTGTAGGCCTTTACAATACACTGTAGTCCATTGAATTAACATTAATAACTTTTTGGCACTAGAGATAAATCGTGTTTGTTTATTATAATATGTCTTAATTTTAAGAAATTTTGTTTGTTTATGATTGTATGTCATCATAATTCAATTGTATGAATTTGACTATAACCTCAAATAATGTTAAAGTAACGATACACCGTTTAGAAAATAACATAAAAGAATATGAAATTGTATCTGGAAAAATGACACCGATGGACTGCTTCCTCTGCGCCTGAGTAGAAATATTAAAGTTGTTAACCTCAGATTGCTCCACAAATGACATTTTACAGATAGACAAAATTATACAAACTAGCTTTAATGGTAGATAGATGTTTGACAAAATGGTGACTACGATAATAGAATCGGCTTTCTAGGCCCAGGATTCCGGAAAATGTTAACCTTATATTATTGGCAAACCAAACTAAACCCTTGATCATTGGAAAATACACAATCTCATTGTTGACCATTGTTGACCATCGGGAGAGGTGTAGGAAAGCATACTGCACTCTAGTAAAAGCTTGTATGACTGCGGTGGTGGCTGTACTTTTGTTGATTATGTCCTGGCCAACATTAATTCTAGCCTCGGCCCATGAATTTGGTATCCAAGTGGTGCAGTTGACATTGCTCGCTGAACTGTTTGAAAAGGTTCTCAAGGTCAAAAAAAAAATACCAATACTAAAATAAACAAGTAGGATAAAAGCTAAGCTCCAAGTCTCTCCTTGCTTTCTGTTTTATGATTTACATTGTTATATATATAGAAAAATGATACTTCTAGAAATTGAATGCTTCTACATTTGTTTTTTTGTCTGCAACTTTCTAGAATGCTTATATATTTGATTTTTCTGTCTGCAACAACCAAATTGATTTCCAAGTGGCTCTCGTATTCAACACCTCACCAGTTAATGACGTGGAAGATTTAGAATTAATATGAAAGATTCCTAATGTGATACATATTCAACCCTTTGCCATCTTTGCCATAATGTAATAGATTAAGTATTCCAAGTACAAACATATCCTAAGTGTAAAATTAATCAAGCGACTTATTCAAATTCTTATTTTTAATATAAAAGTTATATTCATGTTTCATTACATTAACTAAAAATCATTTTCATTTACATTCTTTATAAAAACAAGTTTTTTTTACAAGTTTTTTTTAAGTAAGATGGAACGTTTTCTATTACTGTTGAAACTAAGAAAATATATTTACATACTCCTGACTCCTAAAACATGGGGCCAGGCAATGATCTTGCAACTGGAGGAGAAAAGTGAATAAAATGGCCCAGAGAGAATGGCACAAGAACATGAGTGTAGGCCAGCCTTTCAGCCTGAGCACTCGATCATGCTTACAGTCCAAAAACGAAGAGTACTAAAAAAACATAAACAGAACAAAACCGAACGAGAGGAGAACTAGCATTTGCGGTAAGATTCAACTTCCTCCGAGGCATTGTTGATGGCACCCACAACCCCCTAGCTGGAATTCGCTTGGTTAGCTTCAGCTGCATCCTCCCCATTCCTTTGACCACGCTGGAAGGGGGGATCGGATAGCCTCAGCAAGCTGCACATATGGACGAGGTTGCTCTTAGCGTCATCTTTGAAGGTACCCACAGTGATGCGTATCAGCTCTGCATAGCTATCGCTCTCATTCATGGAGCGAGAGAGAATAAACTTAATTCTCCAGTAATTTGAGATCATAACTTCTCTTCCTAACCTCATTATGAATTCCCCATATACTTCATTTTCCATTGCCGCAATGGAGCGTTGGATGTGCTCCGGTGTCTCTTCATTGAATAGCCTTTCCCATTCTTCCTCATCATTGCCACCTTCGGGAGTAGCCATGCTGAGCTGGTCCAACTTCTTGGAGCAGCTACTATGTCTGCGCAGCGAACTCTTGGAGCTGCGACCGTGCCCGCGCGGTGGTCTCCTTCCTCTTCTCCACCCACGCTCCCTCACCTTGACACGCAGCATTCTTACCCTAGCTTTCTTCAAACCTAAGCAGTGGCGCTTCTCCCAAACCCTCTGCACAATCCCGAGCGCTATACTCTCCCTCAGCTCCAGACTTAAGTAATGGCTCGGCACCCAGCAGGAGATACCAACAATCATAATCCCAAGTACTCATGGTCACAAAAGGTGGATTGCCTAAGGATATGCTCAAGTCTCGACTCGCTTTCGCGATCGCCTTCGAATCCATCACATGAAATGAGATTACCCTCCCAAATTCCAGGCCATGCCTCTCTGTAATCTCCTTGCGGGTATTAAACCTCCCCGCCATCCCTTTCATGCGCACAATTGTACTCTACATGCAAGCAGACAAGACTTGGGTCTATCCCCTCTGGCCGGCCACCCGTCACCTCCATCTCCTCCACCTAAGCCTCCAACACATTGGACGCCACTTGGATGTTCTGTCGACCACCCGCATCCAAGCTGTAAAAACAAGATTTTAACTACTCTTATAAAACATGTTTTTTTCTCAAATAACTAAATTACTTTTTTCTCGACTAACTAAATTAAAAGTAGTTTTTTCAATCCTAGTTCCCTCCCTATTGGCCTAGGTATTTCAAGTGTTGTCTGAATAAGTGAACCTATGCCTAATTTCATTTTGGTAACAACCTCACACTAGACATCCTACTTTTAAGAAAGATAGAAAAATACGCTCTTATGATTGCTTTCTTATCTGATGCTTACTAAACCTATAGGATAATACTTTATCTCTTTCTTGGAAATACTGCCACAAAAAAATATAGGCAAACTACACGAAATGAAATAATGGATTATCTCATGTATAATGGCGATGGTGCAAAATAGACACGAAGGTAAAACCTTTTCATATGCAAAGGAAATTGGCTTAATCTCATATATAATGGGATATTCAATTTAGTTAGGGAGATCTCCAAATTGGAAAGAGTTAGTTTGGTTTTTTCCCAATTCCATCCATGAATCCAGATTTACAAATTCACCGGGAGGGGAAGCACCTAAACCAATTGCCCTACCTGCCCTTTTCTTCCATGCCTAAGTTTACCTGGTACTTACTGTCGGGGATAGGGTTGAAACATGATATTCATTGTTGTATTGGACCCACCTCATGGAATTGTAAAGGGAATTTAGTCACATAATAAGGAGACCCAGCTAGGAATCAATAACACATAGTGACTTGCTTATAACTACTAATGGGAACATGAGACAAATATCAAGAGTCGTTAGAGATAGAGAATTGAGATAGATCAATGTTTCGTTCTGAATAATAGCGAAACAACAAAACTGAACAACAGAGGATGGCTCAATCAACTAGCATCTCTACAAGAGATAAGGTTGGGGCGACTGCTCAATGGCGGGGATCAATTATAAAATCTATCATTAATGGAACAAGAACATCCAGAGTGCAGGCGGGGAATAGACACAACCTAAGATTCGTTCCGTTTGACTCAAGAGAATGAAAGTAAATAGAAAAGAATGCTAGTTGAAGAAGAGATCAAGCCGAAAGAGATTAAAAGATAGACATGAGTTTGCCCATAACCAAAGGCAAGAATGGCAACAGAGCTCGCTCAAAATCCTGTTAGAGAATTCCCACTTTGTCCAGATGCATACGCAGATTTTTAAGGTGCATAAGCAATTTTTAGAGCAAAAGTAGTAGATGTAAGCGATGCTACATTTTCTTCTTCATAGGTCATTTGTGGCATGCATGAATCGAATGGATCAGGGAGTTGCAACGAAGCGGAACGGCCATGGTAGTGGTCGATATGGTTGTTGCTCATGCTACTTTATAACCCCATACCTCTGTTGGCTCATGGCGCTCTAGATAATCACTTGGAGGACATGCAAGGTCGCAACTAACATGTATAATGTGCCAGTAATTCCATGTGGATGCAAGGTTGCAACTAAGACATTGTCAGAGATGGCAGAATTGTCAAGGAGCAGAGTTGTCAGGGATCAATGTATCGTACAGAGTGTTGCAAACTAAAAAGGTGATTCCACAATAAGAGGTTCGATGTAAAAAATTTATGAAAACATTTTGATTTTTATGGAAAAGTATAGCATAAAAAATAGTAATTGTTGTGGCACAGTTGCCAAAAACCACACAAAAACATTATTCCCTACTTGTAGGGAATAATAAAAATAAGTAGAATGAGGTTTTTGGGAATATGATATGGTACCCATTGAGTTAGTGTGAACCTGAGTTTCACCGTCTATACATGCTCCTCTTTGGGGAAGGCGCATCAGTGCATCTTGGTATATGTGCATCAGTGCATCTTTGGTGTAAATGCCTCAATGCATCTTTAGCAGAAGCACAGTGATGCGTCATTGGAAGAAACACCGGTGCACATTTTGCAGAAGCACACCAATGCATCCCTGAAAAAGGCCACAAAAAAGCACACAAGTGCATCTTTGTCATAAGTGCATTGGTGCATCTTTGGCAGTAGCGCAACAATGCATATTTGGAAAAAGTGCATCGGTGAAAAAAACCTCCACTAAAGCCTCCAATCGTCGAGATTTTTTAGCTATAATAAATTTCCATAAAATCCTCCGTTAAAACATCATGTACCATTGGCAGAGGGTTTTTTTTTTTTTGACCAATCTTGTAACGCTAAAAAACTCCGATATAACCTCCGCTACAAGGCTTTTTCCTTGTTGTGTGTGTTACTATTTGCATCTAACCAAGGCTATTTATTTATTTATTATAGCAAGTAAGAGAGTGATTTGATTCTTCAATATAGGCTCTAATTCATGGGATCTAGAGGAACGTACCTATAGGTTTTGTCCCTTGACTTCAATCCATAAGAGAAAATTTTAACAACCCCTGTTGGGTTTAGGTTGTCTCGTCTCCCTCTAATTTTATGTGATGAAATCTCTCTTCGAGATGTTAGGAACAAACTCGGTTGATACATTAATCGAGCAAAATCAAAAGGAAAGCAGTTATCTCATGAGAAAATATGTGTGGAGGTGGGTCTACATAAGGGATTACTACAGGCGCTACAATTCAATCTAGATGGGTGGAGCAAAAAATATACCATATCTTTCAAGTAGATTCATTTCATGTGCACTGCATGTTATGTTTATGGGCACTTTGCCAAAAAAATCCTAAAAATCCAAGAGGAGTGCCTTCCCCAAAGCAATATATAAGAAAATAATTTGAATTCATGATGCTACCAAGTAGGTGTAACAATTCTCAGTGTAAGGGGCCATTCCAGTTAAAGCATAACAAGTGGGACTACCTAATTCAAGCAATATTAATTAATTCAAATTTCTTGGAAATCTAGATGAAATGGAGAAGGAAAATGAAGGGAAAGAGAAAACATTGGGAGATCCTAAATTTGGAATAGAATACCTTGAAGGTGGTGTGAAACCATCAGACCCCACCCCACCTTTAAGACAGATCATCCTGTAGGTTATGTGGATCCATTCCAAGCGGATTTGGATGTCCATGCCCCATTGGAAGAGAAGGAAGAAATGGAGGGACAAGGGGAAGAAAAGGATGCAAAGGAGGGAGAGGAGGAAGAAGATGAAGCAAAATAAATATAAGAAGAAATAGAAAATGAAGAGGAGGAATATGTGGAGCAAGGAAAGAATGTATAACCTCTCATTGTTCCAATGTTGCATGCCCATCCATCTCAGACATCTAAATCTTTTACCTTCATTGGAGTCGTAGAGAAATCTCGAGATCCTCCCCTCCTCTCATAAGGAAAATGAAATATAGTTAGGAACATAGAGATTTTGAGGTAGAATTGAATATCCTCCTGATCCATTAGTTAATCTTAGATTTCCCCTTATTATAGGTAGGGATAATGGTATACAAACGATAATCATGTATTGTCTATGCATTGTATTATGTAACGAACTTGTAATAATTTATTCTTGTACTAAAGAATATCATAGAAATAGTCTTTGTAGAAAAGTTTGTCTCCCCTCCCCCCACCAACTACTAAATTGGAGGAGGAAAGAACTACAAATCATGATTGACCTTCTTAAGGTTTGAATTATCAAGCTATCTAGTGTAGTCACAACTCCTTTTTATAACACTCTTTTTCAACAATAGTTGCAGTCATTTTGGTTTTAAAAAATACATTGCTAAGAAAAATAAATCTAAAATTTGTGATTTGGAAACAAGTTTGGAAATCCCTTGCAACAATGCATGAATAGTTCAATCACGGTTTTACAATTATAGATAAACCCCTTGTTAATAAATTATCTTCCAAATAATATGTGTTCTAGTTTCTCCAAACTTGTTATAGATAAAGACAATGGCGATCTTAATGAACTTGTTTCAACCAAGGAGGTGTGGTAGGTGGTTCGTTTAAGAATGACAACAAATCAATAACAAAAAATTGCAATAGTTCAAGGCCATTCCTCATTTATTCATGAATTATAATATTTAGTCATTTTACACATTAACTTCTCATGTTTATCATGAGGTAAAGCTCCACTAATGTTTGCCTTTTACTATTTTTTTTCCTCGGAAAAAAAGTGTAACTTTATTTAATTAAACAAAATTACATTCTCTAGATACACTAAAAAGTGTATTTTTTGAAAGAGTAATACTAGTAAATCCTACGTGACTAAAACGAGTTCGTCACCTTACAAAAATAAGTTTCAAGTCAATTAGACCATTACAAGACAACCTTTAGAATAGGCATAAAAACTGATGAGGCAGATAACCAAGATTTGCCTTTTACTATTGTTTTCACTTTCTACAATTTCAATTAACTAAAACAAGGTAAAGATTTAAATTGTTGTAGAATCTCATTTGTTTATTGTTTCAAATTTATAAGTTTTCGTAGAAATTGAAATAACCAAATTTCAATTTTCATGAATGTTAATGTTATAGCCAAAAAAAAAAAAAAATTTATTCGGTTCCTTTCTTGTTTTATAAGTTAAATTTACCATTTTTGTGGATCATTTCTCCATCGGCAACACCATTGGAGTTTATAGGTAGATTGATGCTCTCTCTCTCTCTCTCTCTCTCTCTCTCTCTCATGTGTTAGCACACATGATAGAGAAAGGGGACATAGCACATGTGTAATCCTACATACTAAAAAAGAAAAAGAAAAAAACTTATACCAATTCTTTCTAACACAAGATAAAATTAGGTTTGTGTGTGAAATAAAGGTGAGCAAACAAATTGTAAACAAATGCACTCAAAAAAGAGCAAAGACTACAATAGGTTAAACAAATCCTTGACACCTAAAAGGGGCTTCCAAAATTTGCAACATCATTTGTTGGAATCCTTCTCCTTATATCCACTTTATGTCTATTGATAACTTGTCTGATATTCATATATTTTTTTCTAAACAAGATCATAATTAAGAATTTAGATCTCATGTTGTTGGATTCAAGGCTTAGTTTCAACTTTTATAATATTGGCGTTAAGCTTGAAAATTATTAAGGTGAGAAGTTTAGTTGGTTGAGGGTAGTGTCAAGTTGAGTTAACTCAATTTTGAAACCAACTAAATAACCAAACTACCCAACTTCAGTGAACTCTCTCTCTCTCTCTCTCTCTCTCTCTCTCTCTCTCTCATGTGTTAGCACATATGATAGAGAAAGGGGACCTAGTACATGTGTAATCCTACATACTAAAAAAGAAAAAGAAAAAAAATTATACCAATTCTTTCTAACACAAGATAAATTAGGTTTGTGTGTGAAATAAAGGCGAGCAAACAAATTGTAAACAAATGCACTCAAAAAAGAGCAAAGACTACAATAGGTTAAACAAAGCCTTGACACCTAAAAGGGGCTTCCAAAATTTGCAACATCATTTGTTGGAATCCTTCTCCTTATATCCACTTTATGTCTATTGATAAGTTGTTTGCTATTCATGTATTTTTTTTCTAACCAAGATCATAATTAAGAATTTAGGTCTCATGTTGTTGGATTCAAGGCTTAGTTTCAACTTTTATAATATTGGCGTTAAGCTTGAAAATTATTAAGGTGAGAAGTTTAGTTGGTTGAGGGTAGTTTCAAGTTGAGTTAACCCAATTTTGAAACCAACTAAATAACCAAACTACCCAAATTCAGTGAACTATTTGGAAATTCAGGATAGTTTTTGGGTAAGTAACTTCATAGGTTCCATTAATAAGAGGGTGTGACATTTATTTAAGAGTAATGGATTTTTTATAATTCTATTAGAATAATTGTTTCTTGGTTTAATGGTGTACAATTTTTTAGAATGGTAAGATTTTTCAAGGTTATAGAAAGTATAGTATCCAATTACTGGGAATATGGGTTGCAATAGTTTCTAAAGAAAATCATAAAGAACAAAGTAATTGACAAACCATAAGTAGTCAAATTTTCTTAAGATTTAGACAAATTGCATACAAATATAATAATTAAGCTCGTATATGCTTTCACCTCTTGCAATTCAGTATGAGATTTATTGAGAAGACGATTTAGTTACATGTCACTAGTCCACCAAGCTACCAACTAGTTCTTACGAGATAGAGATTTTGCCTTTATTTGCAACCTCAATGTGAAAAAAATAATTTCATAATGTAGATCATGAACTAATGAGCAATTGATAGGCACACCATATTTTGTGGGATCAATATGAGAATTGGACCACACAAAATGACCCAAAGAAATTAAAATCCCACAAATTTTCACCTTCTTAAAATGTAATGACCCTTGGGGAAAACTATTTCCTCTAATTTGCTCTACATGGAGATTTATGTTGTAGTGTATTCTTTTAACATACCTTGTGATTAGGTAATAGTAAGCCAATACGTTTGACAATGCACTTGAGTAAATTTCACATGTTTTCAATTTGGGAGAGATTTTAATTGACCCGAAGACCCTACATTGCTAAATCTTAATCTCGCAACTAACCTTCAATTTGAACAAAAGACACTGATGTAGTTATTGGATATGTTAGATAGTCAATAATGTTAAGTAGATAGCAGGAGGCTCTTACTTTGTTGGTGTTTCACTAAAGAAGCCACAATCCATAGTTAAATTGGGAATGTCGAAAACGATTGGTGCTTTCTTGTTATTTGTCCTATAAAAATAATTGGAAGTTTATAACAAAAACCCAACAACTAAAACCGAAAAATATCCAAAAAATTGTTGGGCGTATATACTATATATATCCACAAAAGAACAAAAGCTAAAATTAGTAGATTGGAGCTTAAATTATTATAGGGGAGAAGAACATGCATGGTAGTAACAAACTATGCCAATGGGCAACATTTTCAATTTCTCGACCAAGTAATTTTTTTTTTAATAGTAACGAGAAGTGTATTTATATTAATGAAAGGGATGTTACAAAGTAGTTACACTATATTTAGCTTGATCAAAGCTGAGACATCAAAGTTCTATGATGCTCCTTCACAAAAAATGACTAAAACAAAGGAAACATTACTAAACTGATATTCTATTTTACTTCCTCTTGTAGAGTATATCCCTATATATTGCTTACATAAGAGAAAAGAAAAAAACTTTTAGAGAAAAAAAAAAAGAGAGCCTGAATCTTCATACGTGGAAATTTGCATTTGGATTTGCTTCATTATGCTAATTCTCTTCACCTTTGATAGCTGAGGAGATCCCCTCCATAGGTTAAGCATGGCTTGGTTGGTCAATGGGTTATAAGGTCCTTATCAGTCCACGAATATCAACCATTAATCCATTCATTTCCTCCTGCATTGCACCAATTGAAGCCTTGAGCTAGTTGACGTGCATTTCAAACCACTCCTCATTCTCCTTAATCATCACTGTAAGAATGGTCCTCATGTTTCCCAAATAATTGCACATGCCTCCAAAGTTCTCAACAAGGATTTGTTCTGCCCCGCGCAACACGTCGTTGACATACTCCACCTCACCAACCAAAAATCTAACATTCATTTCAACGTCCTCTAATCTACTCTTGAATAGGGAAAGTTCAAGCTCGGTGTGACGTTGACTCTCCAATGCTATAGTGGTGACTTCATGCTCACAAAAGAGAAGCTTCCTATAATCCAACATGTAACCCTGTACTTCTTGGTATTCATAAGAGGTAGTTTCCTTTTTCTATGAGTCGCCACCCTTCATCTTTCCCAGTTCGTATCTTCTAATAACAAAGAATAGAGAGATGAGAAAGGAAATAATGACAATACTTTAGCCTAGGGTGATCTTTAACATAACGGAAACCCTTCTCGATTCTTCCATGGAAAAGGGGTCTCGATCGTGCAAACCACCAAGAAGGGAACCCTCCTTAATGACAATCACATGGCTCTGCAACAACCCAACAAATGGAGGGAGGGTAGATGCATTGAACCCTTCGACCACATTGACAAACAAGTTAGCAGACCTCCGCCACCTTTGTCCTTGTTGCATGCCCCCGACTTGGACGTGATCAATGATCCAATTTTCGCTATGTTGTAGGAAGAAACCAAATTCCTTGTTTTCCATGATAGAATAGGGGTAGAAGGGTCTAGCTTGGAAAACATTGGGCCCTTTTGATGCCTTTCCTATTCTTGTTAATCAAGAACTGTTCTTCCTGGAGATTGCATCCAATATTGTCTAGGAAATCAACTTCCACATTATTATGCGGGTTAACATGGAAGAAAGAAAGAACATAAATTTTATTTGTCTGAGCCAAAATTTTATTATACACCCTTCCTGAATCTTCTTTCTGCTTACCCTTAAGTTTTCTCAACTTTTGGATAACAATCCATGAGTGTCCAAAGATTTGACAATTTTCTATCTTTCACTCTTTCAAAAGCTCAATCCCATGAAGCAATGCAACCCATTCCGCTTGGTTGTTTGTCCTCTTTCCCAATCTCTAAGAGAAGAAGAGAACATTGATTCCTCATGGGTCGAAGAGAATTGTTAACCAACAACCAACTACCTTTTTTTGTAAGTAAGGATTTTATTATTATTAGATATAACAATTCAGATAACAACATGGAAAAATAGGCCATCTTCCTGTCATGATCTTCTCTTTCTCGGCTCTCTAGCCATAATACATCGAAATCGAACTGTTTATCCAAAAACACTACACCAAAATTCCATCTACTACCAATTCCATTCCAACTTCCCTTATTGCCCATTCTACAATCATAGCTACAAGACACAACCTTAACCTTATAACTACTGTTGATTGCATTCATACAAACACTTAACATACCTAAATAACAAAGACCTTATAAGCATGAACACCCCTAAAACATAGAATCACTAAAGCATAATATAAGGCAGGTCAGGAATGCGTCCATGTTGGTTGCTTCTTGCGGGAGGAGTCTGAGCAGTAGGAACCCAAATGCGAATACTCTGCATAATGGAATACATATTCATGTTCAACTCTTTGGAATCCTCCTACATCTCCTTCTTCCACTGGACCGCATGCTCCTCACCTTCATTCTACTCCAGCCTTTCCTACATCACATGACCCATCGGGTTCTTCATAACTGAGTAAAGAGCAATAATTCGCTCATAAAGACTATGCCAACCCACATTGTTACCCGGGTCCAATAACCAGTCTTCTACTTTTTGACATTATTCATGCAGGGTATCCCTGTCCAGCTCCTGCCATAGATGTTGTTCTAAATCTGTGATCCTCTGTTGTGCAATCGTAGGTAAGCCCAATTCAAACATGAGAGACCCCCATATTGCTTTCTTCTGGTTTGGAGTCACCCTTCAATTTTCCTCCTCAAGAGTCGCCTCCTTTTTTCTCCTCACTCGTCTCCACGACATATTACTCTCCCCTTTCTCCATATGGTTAGCTTCCATTATCCTTACTACCAGAACTCCTTCACCCCTTATTGAGCTCACGAAAATGGAAGAGTGCATGCAATGTAGAGCTTTATGCACCCGTCTAATTCCGCCACCTCTCCATTCTTTATATAGAAACTTACTATTATGGACCATAGTGCAACTTGTACCTTCCATTAAAACTAGCTCGTGCTCCATGGTCCTTTGGAGATAGTTCCCATGTGAATGGCACGATTCTCCACCTGCCTCACTCATTACTGAACTCTCGAGCATTACATTGATAAGACTACGGAGAGGTTGGGTTATAATGTAGTTAATGCTTATTTGCCTACTCTAATAGATAGCGGCTAACTGGCAAGATAAAATCCACGTTACGTGGCTGGGCATGATCCCACCCTTTGTCCTTCTCCTTTAGTTTCATGATTACGCACCATGTCTTGATTCATTATTACAATACATTTGTCCCGGGCTACCATATCAGTCACATTGGCCTAGTCCCTGGCCTTAATTAATCATTGGGTTTCAGTCCCGAGGTTTTCCAACAAGTTGACCAGCTTGTTGCCATTTCTCTTGATGTGGTTGAAGATAAGATCCATCGTGGGGTTTATGGCCTCCACCATCCGCTCCAATCTTCACGATGTTGCCACCTTAGTACTTGAATTTCTATGGTGGATCTTTGTTTCCATGTGCAGGACCACGTAGGAGTCCCCTTCAATTATTAACGGGATCCATTTACGTTCTTTAGCCATCTGTATTCCCTGCAAAAGGCCTCTAACTTTGTGGTATTGTTGGAATCTATTCCCATGAAGTCGATTTTGAACCCTTGCATTCTTCCTTGGTGGTTTTTTTATAATGCATCCATATCTCGCTTGTCCCACATTTCCTCTTGACGCTATGTCGAAATTGAGTTTAAAGAACCCCATAGGAGGGGGAGACCAAAATTTCGAGCTCGTTTTTTTCATGGTTGTTCCACTTGGTATGCTAAAACATTCAATAGGGCATGATATTCCCTCATCCCCCAAGCCTTCAGGATAACGAAATCAAACTCATTTGCTTCCTAGTCCGGATTTTCCCAAGTTTTCATTCTCACTGTTTCTATCATCTTATTCGTTATGATGGTCCATACCCTATCTTCATTTCTGAATTCTCCTTAGAAAGTTATGGTATTTCGTTCCCTCCATATTTCCCAGCCCACAAAGTGTGGGAAAATTTCCCATAGGCGATTAATAACTGGATTCTGGAAAGAGTTGTTAGTCTAAGCTGATAGGGTCTGGTCTAGGCATTATCTAATTCTGTCAGATCTCCTAAATGTAATGGCCCCACAGTCACATAAGCTAGCTGTGAACGAACATGAATCCAGGAGGTGATTCATTGTTTCTTCTTCACTATTACACATACAACATCGGTAAGGGCATTGCAACCATATTTTCTTGAGATTGTCTCCTATAAGTATACACCTTCTAATAAAGAACCAGCTGAAAATAAAGATTTTGGGCCAGAGTTTTACCTCCCATAGTTTCTTCCATTTCTTATATGAAGGATGGTCATTACAACCCACCCACAATTCATAGGTTTCTTTCATGGTGAACGAACCTTTTCGTCTAAATCCCCAATGGAGTTTGTCTTCCCCCATATGAATCTTGATTCTTCTATTTTTTAAGGCTTCATCAATTCTATCAACTTCCTCCCGTGTTCCATGTTGCTACCACCATTCCCTCTTAGCCCATACCCAATAGTCTTGCTTTGTGTATGGGTTCTCCCATAAGTCCTCAACCTTTGTTTTCCCTTAATTAACACATTCTCGTATGAGTTGGGGAGCCTCTACGCTTCTACGCAATGGTGGAATTTGCTACCGCGAATCCTCCCACACAAGCACTCTTTGTTTCCTTTTTATTTACCATAATTTGTTGTGTTGGACGAACTTTCTCCCTTGCTTGGTCGTTTTCCATATGTGATACCTTAATATTTCCTCAGAGAATCGAATGAGGTTTCCCTTCTCCCACTCCTCAACATATTTCTTATGTCACAACTTCACCCATGGTTCATGCTTGTAGGTGATCCATCTCCACCATATCTTAGCCCCACTTACATAATTATCCTTTTTAGGATCACGTAGGTTAAGGTATCCCTGGTCCTTAGGAGACCATATAGTTTCCCAATTTACCAAAGCCTATTTTTGGTGTTCACTCGCTCCAGTCCATAGAAAATTTCACTGCATATTTCTGGTTTCTCTCAAAATCACTTTCAAGGTTGCTAGTGCAAAAAACAAATAAACATGCATGGCTTGTAGAACTTCTTTTACCAAGACTAGTTTGCTTGCAAAATTAAGCGGCCTCAAAGTCCAGTTTGTTATTCTTTTCCTCATTTTGTCCAGCAGTTTCAACCATGATCCTTTCCTAACCATAGAATCAACTAAAGGGGCGCCTAGATATTTGGATGGAAGGGAGATTTCTTGAAATCCAAAGATTCTGCAAATATTGTGTCTCGTGATCCTTAGGGTATTAAAAAAGAGAGCTTGGGACTTTTGTTCGTTAACTTCAAGACCCGATGCTTTTACAAAATTTACCAAACACAATTTGACGTTCCTGGCTTCTTGTATATAGGGGTGGCCCATAAACATAGTATCATTGACAAACTGTCGGTGCATTTGTTTGTTTGGTCTTGGGTGGATTAGAATCCCCTGCATTTCATGATTACTCTGCATCGTTTAATTGTTCTCCCCAATCCCTTTGGCATATAATGAATAAAAAGGGAGATAACATATCTCACTGTCTAATGCCCCTTGTGGGTTTTAGTGGACCTAATGGAACTCTATCAATAAGAATGGAGAAAAAAGGTTGTTGAAATGAGATTCATGACCCACTTGATCCAATCTTCCATGAATCCAAAGGATTTAAGCATTTCTCCCATAAATTGTGAGTTGAGTTTGTCATAGGATTTAGCTATGTCATGTTTCACTATCATCCCAATGATCTTCTCAGTTTTGATTGAGTGGAGTACTTCATGGACCAAGATGATACCATCCATTATCTGACGGCCTTCGGCAAAAGCAGACTTCTCAGGAGAAATCAGGGAAGGCATAATAGGCTTGATCCTGTTAGCAATAACCTTGGTGACAATGTTATAGATGACATTGCATAGGATTATGGGTCAAAAAAATTTCAGAGTGTTCGCCCCCTCGCTATTGGGTATAAGAGTGATGAAGGTGGCATTGAAAGCAGGTGGAATTATCTTTGAAAGACTAGAATTTTCCATGATCTACCAAACTTCAAGCTTAATAAGATTCCAAAAGTGATGATAGAAGTTGATAGTAAATCCATCTGGGCCCAGAGCTTTACCATCCGCCATTTGGTTAACAACCTCTTCCACTTCAAGGAGAGTAGCAGGCTTCATTAACACCTCATTTTGCTCTCAAGAAACTAGAGTTGGGATGTGCTAAGTAATTTGATCAATGTCCCTACTCCTATCCAGCACTGGCTCAGTCATGATATACTGAAAGTGATGTCTTAGAACCTCCTCAATCGACTCCCTAGTTTACACCCTTTCACCATTGGAATCCTTAATCATAAGAATCATGTTATATGATCGATATTGGATGACCGATTTGTGGAAAAATTTAGTATTTCTTTCCCCTTCTTTAAGCCAACTTACTCTCAATTTCTGGCGCCACAGAATTTTCTCTTGTCTCTCCCTTTCCTGTAGCCTGTTACACATGCTTGCTTCCTCTTCCTGAAGCTTGGTTGTGCATCCTTCATTCATGCCTTTTTTTGGATCTCTTATAACCTGGTTTCAAGGAATTTTTAGTTTGCGAAGATATTCACAAACTCCTCCTTATTCCATTTCTTAATCTTTTATTTTAAGCCTTTTAATTTTTATTGAAACTTGTACATGCTTTGGCCTTCTCCCTTGCATAAATATGCCCACCACTACCCTACTTTATCCTTAAAATTAGGGTGGCCTAAGCAAAACTGTTCGAATCGAAAGGGTTTTTTGAACTGAGAACCCAACCCACTCCCCCACAATCCCACAGGCCAATGATTCAAACCTATTGTCGGAAGAACTGAAGTATGAATTTCGCTTCCTAATTCCATCATTGACTCAGAGAATAAGAAGTGATCAAGGCGAGAGGCTATATGTCGACATCCCCTCCGTTTTTTGTTCCAAGTGAACTGGCCTTGCCTCGGGACTAAGTCTACCAAACTGAGGTCTTCAATAGTATCTCTAAAATACCCACATTCTTCTGCCTTCTTTCTTTTCCTCTAGTGAGATAATGAGATTGAAGTCTCCACCTAAAATCCAATGCTTCCTCTATGTCCATTCGTGAATACGCCCAAGGGATTTAATGAAAACATATTTTCCATGGGGATGATGAGGACCATACACATTGATTATGATTCCAGAAACCAAAAAACCAATAACCCCAAATTCTGCTGATATAAATCAGTGATTTCTAGTGAATCCAGATAGACTCACTTTGCTGGGATCTCATAACATTCCCAGGCCTCCTACAAACCCTCTTGCATCAATACCCAATCCTTAACTTGCCGCCCAGATTTTCTTGCTTATTTCCTAAAGTTGGCTCGAAGAGCATTTTGTTTCTTGAAGGAAAACAATGATCGAGTTTGTCTTTCGAATCTTTTTTCTTAGAATTTTTGCTTTATGAGGGCTATTAATTCTTCTTATATTCTAGGATACTATCTTCATTAAGAAAAACCGACTAAGGGGATGATAAGCCTAAAGCAGCCCTAATGGTAGTCTATTGACCTGATTTTACCAGCTTTAGACCACCTTCAACTATACATTGCTTATTTGATTTCCTCCCTATCCTCTTACTTATTTCTTCATGCTTCCTTCTGTGATCCTTGTGGGAGCCTGGGCTGATTCCCAACTGGCTAGTTTCCCTTACTTTGATGATTGCCTCCTTTAGTAAAACTACTTGCTTTTCGGGGACATAACCTTTCTTGGCATCAACACAAGATTGTTCGATGCCATCCAGATTTAGATCTCAATGTCAATATCTTTCGCTTCATCCTCTATGTCCCTTTCTGGTTCTTTGTTGGTTTTTCCTTTTGTCACACTATTTGTTGCCTTCACACTGTCATTCTTCTCCTCTTGCTGCGATAGGTCCTGTTGCTTCTCATTTTGTGATAATTCGGTTATTTCCTCAGGTTGATCTCCTAAAGCTTCAATTGATTGGATACTGAGATATTTTTGGTGACCCCCATGTTCTCATGCTTTCTCCCTCCTCTTTTATGAGAATGAACCCTAGTAAACCCTTGTTCCTTGATTTCCTCCTCTTTTTGGGAGATCAATTTCAGGTAGTTCATGGGAAATTCTCTGAACAAATGTCCGTACTCATGACATCTGCAACACCTAAATGAAATTTGTTCATAGTTTAGGGTTTGCACCTAGTCTTCATCCTCCCATACATCTTTATGTCTTATGGTAATTCTTTAAATAAATCCATAGATACACATATTTTCACATAAGTTGTGTATCTCTATGCCTTGGTTTGTTCAAATATTTTGATAAAGGTCCCCATATTGTTTCCAACATCTTCCAGAATTTCAGAGTCCCAATACTCACTTAGGAGAGAGTAGAGACGAATCCAAATCGACACAATTCTCATATCCTCCTTATCCGAGTAGAGATTTTCCTTCCATGGTCTTAGGAACAATCTTGTTGAGTAAAAGAAGTAATCTCCTCCACCCATAACACTGTTTATGTCTTCCATGTTCAAAAAAGAAATGGTAAAAAACCTTTAGACCCCAGTTGGAGAGCATAGTGTCCCCGATGTTTCTAAGTTGATTTTATCCACCAGACTAGGGTTTTTTTCGAGGGTAGCATTCCCACAAATTTTCCTATGGGCGCATGATCTTGCATATATTGGATCCAATCCCTTAGTTTGCTTGATCTAATCTCCATCGAGAGGATGAGGGATGATTTAGGCATGCACCGACCTGACCTTCGTTTCGTTGAAGGGCCTCCCAATTTTGGATCTTGATTGCTCGGTCCCTCTCCTCTCATTACCTCCAGAGGGATCAAAATACCCACGATCAGAAATTCCCCTGGTGGTACAGTTGGGGAGGCTTGAGGACCTCCCCCCATTCCTGCATCTATGATCGTCGTCAGTCCTTCTGTCTCAGAGATCGTCGCGATCCACTCCAGAATCGAAAAAATCGGTTAAATCTCTTTTTAACCAACAACCAACTACTTGATCATGTAATATATATCATATTTTCATGGTCGTCGACCTAATATTCCGTTCATAAGAGTATGAAGAAAGGATGGACATAATCTAACATGAATGAATGCGTTGAGCTAATCAAAATGGTCACAATAGTTTATGCTAGTAACTGGTTGAGCCAATCCCTTAGGTTAGTTCCTAACATACTTTATTGACATATTCCTATTAATTTGCCAAATATGGAGTCATTTTGTGCATAGACAATATAAAACATAAGACTAATGGAAGTATGTATGCAATATCATGGACCTGAACCTCATACAATTAGTGAACTCGAATTGGTGATTTGTTTTTATTACATGATCTTCTTCACATGGAATTATATCCAACATATTAGCTTAGTTTTAAATTGTGTCTATACACATAAGTTCTTAAAATGAACCATATTAGATAATTTTTTATCTCTTGTACTTCATTGGGAGCTTCATCTTGTTCAATATAACATTGAAATTAAAACCCAAAAAAAAAAAATGTCTAGCAGATGAATGATTACATTGCATAACATGTTTAGTTCTTCTGTGTGACACATTTTATCACTCTTCATACTATACATCATTCAAGTTTGAACATTTGGCCTTAAATTTCAACAATCTAGTACATGAATATAGTAATATGACTGCATGACATAGAGAACAAAAAACTATGGAAAAAAATCAAGAGTACAAGAAACATGATGCAGATCTTCAAGAGAAATATAAAAACCTAAAACATTTGAAAGATTTAAAAGGTAAAAAAGAAAAAAGAAAAAGAAATTGAAATAAACAAACAAATATTTGAAAAACAATACTTCGGCGTCATAGCCAACACACAATTGCTAGAAAAATATACAACTCGTTATACAATAACATATCATATCATGTAAATAAATACACATTTCATTTAAATAAAGTACACACTATATTAACATTTTTTCTAAAAAGAGAAAAAAGTTCCTAAATAGACATCAACTTGTTATGGCGATGAAAAAATCTTTTTTCAGAGGAAAAAAATACTAGTCTTTGATATTCAGTAAGAATCAAAAGACATCATATACAAATCAATCTTGCCAGCAAGAAACAAGAGGATATCACAGAACAATAAAGCATACAATGGTCATGCCTTATAAACCAGACAACAACAAAATGAAAAATTCTGATCGTAGCAGACTTTTATCATCATTCCTGAAGAAATTAGATCAGAAAATATCTATAATATCGATGGTGATCTCCAAACAGACATCCTAAGCAAAGCTTGCTGGCAGAAAGACTCAATCATGACAGACAATAAAAGAAAATAATGCTAATGAAATCAAATGCTGATAAATAGTACTGATCAACAGCTAGAAAAGCATAAAATGGCCTTGTTCAATGACCAATCCATCCATAGATTCTGAGAAAGAGCCATAACCCATCTCCAAATTCAAAGCTCGTTTAGAGAGGTCGTCTGCCAGCGAGTTATGCTCTCGAAAAATATGCTTGAAGATCACCGGAGGGTCCAGATGGAGCATGAGTCTTATATCGTCACGCCAGTGCCTCAATGAAGGAATATCAAGGGCAGAAAGTCTGTTGAGCCATGAAATGATAACCAGAGAATCTCCAAAAATCATGTGAATGGGCAAACCCGTTAGCGTACTTACTCTAAGTACAGCCCAGAGAGCCAAAAGTTCCGCTCTAGTATTCGTACTACATCGATAGCCCAAAGAAAAGCAAAAGAAATGGTTGTCATTCAAATAGATCACAAAACCAGCGCCTCCAATCTGATTTGCAGCAGCCCCATCAAAGAAACCACATGGAAAAACCATCAGTGGCTTAGGTCCAATGTTCCAGATTTTTTGTAATTTTTGAGAAATAGGATACAGATTTAATAAACTTTCAACCATGTTGATGAGTGTGAGAGACGAAGGCTTCCAATTCTCAAAAATACATTTATTTTTGATATTCCAAATGCACCAGAAGATAAAAAGAGGCAGATGTCTGTAGGATGCAAAATGCTCAGTGGTGTTGTACCAATGCATCAGGAAGGAAGACACCAAGTTGAAGAAAGTAGCAGAGAACCCATACTGAGCAGCAAAAAAGTGGAAAATATTCGCAGTAAAAGGACAAAACAGGAAAAGATGTTGAATATCCTCAGAATGGTTCTCACACAGAACACATCAACTAGGGCCATGGAACCCACGGGAAAGCAGCTGCTCCCAAGTGAGAACTTTTCCTTTATCTAACAGCCAAACGAAGCAAGCAATTTTCTTAGGAATATTAATATTCCACAAACTATCAATTACCTGAGTTACTATCCTCAGAGATATTGCTCGCAGAGATACAATCATAAACTCAAGCAGCAGTAATAGGTCCCACATAGTTGCTATGAGACCAGAGCAGAGAATCATTAAGAGCAGAGAGTCGTATTCTATTGAATTCGAGCCCTCGGATATACTTCTCCCATTGAAATTTCCAATTGCCACCAAGATCGAGTTCCTCGGCTGTAAACCAGTAAGCAGCAGCAAAAGCAGTATTATTTCTCGCTTGTTCTAGGGTAGAGATCCCATAATCCTCTAGATACAATCTTAAGTCACGTGGAAGGATAAAGGAATTACCCAGTCCAATAATAGGGTCCACTCCCAGGCGGATATCAGAACCATTTCCAACCTGCCAAAGAATGCCTTTGCCAATCCAAGGCAAAGTTTTAATGAATCCTTTCCAAATAATCGAGGCATTACGCGAGGAGAAACGTTTGTCTCTGAGCCAACCATGCAGAGATAATTTCTTCATATATTTGACAAAGAGGAGTTGTTGCCAGATACCACTATGAGTCAGAGCGAACCAAAAGCTCTTCATTCTTAAAGATAAACTGAAGCTAGGGAGATGCTTGATACNTATTTGACAAAGAGGAGTTGTTGCCAGATACCACTATGAGTCAGAGCGAACCAAAAGCTCTTCATTCTTAAAGATAAACTGAAGCTAGGGAGATGCTTGATCCCCCACCCGCCAGAAGAGGTAGGTCGAGCAAGGAGGTGCCAGTCAACAAGATGAAACTTAAATTGACGAGAGGAGGAGCCCCAAAGGAAAGAGTAAATCAATTTTCTGAGAATGTCTAAGATTGAGGAAGGAATAGGGACAAGGGCCATCCAGAAGACAGGAATGCTCGAGAGGACAGATCAAATGAGGACAAGTCTGCCTCCCAAGGACAAAAGCCTGTTAGTCCAATGTGAGATTCTCTCCTCAAATTTGGAAACGAGCCAATGCCAGTCTTTAATAAGATAACACAAAGGTTTAAGGAAGAAGCCAAGATAGTTAAAACCATGATTTAAATGAGCGAATCTATAAGGAAGGAGGCCTGAGATTCTGCCAAGGAGATCAACATCCATATCATTATGGAGAAAACTGGATTTATTCATATTGATGCACATTCCCAAGGCCTCACAAAAAGTATCAAGTAGAACTTTAAAAGCAATCCATTCCTCAAAGGTACCCGCTCCAAATAAGATCACATCATCAACAAATAGTAAATGGGTGAGGAAAAGATGAGACGAAATCTTAATCCCTTTAATTTCCCCATGTTTCTTGGCATCTTCAATCAGTAAGCTAAGCCCTTCGATAACCAGGATGAACAACAAAAGGGATAACGGACAGCCCTGCCTGATTCCGCGAGAAGCCGAAAATAAAGGAGAAGGCGAACCATTAACCACGACAGCAAAATTAGCAAAAGAAATGCAACCCGTAATCCAGTTAACCCCTTCTAGAGGGACCCCAATTTGTATAAGTAAAAGACGGACAAAAGTCCAGTTTACCCTGTCAAAAGCCTTTGTCAAATCCAACTTGAGGATGAGAGCACATCTCTTTTTGATTTTTACAGAATGAAGGGCTTCCTGAGTGATGGCTATGGGCTCAAGAATTTGACAGTTCTTCAAGAAGCCAAATTGCTGAGGATAAATAGAGGAGTCGAGAAAAGGTTTGAGTCTCAGGGCCGCAACTTTAGAGATTAGCTTATAAACAAGATTACAAAGGGATATGGGACGAAATTCAGCAAAACAGATAGGATGTTTGACTTTAGGGATTAGAGTTATAAAGGTGGAGTTGAGGGCATTGGTCACACTACCCAAAATTCTAGAGGAGTCCACCAAGTTGACAAGACGAGGTCCCAACAAATAAAAAAAAGTCAGGTAGAATCCCACCGGCCAGCCATCAGGACCAGGGGCCTTATCTCTTTTGAAAGTTTTAAGAGCCTTCTCAACTTCCATGAGGGTAACAGAACAAGTGAAGGCATCTTTTTCTTCCGGACTGATATAGGAAGGAAAAAGACGAATGACCTTGAGCTGAGCAGAAAGGTTTGTCAGATGATCATCGGCAAAAATATTTTTAAAATAGCGGACCCCAAGTGCTTTGATGCTATGATCATCCGAGAGCCAAGAGCCCTCCTCATCAATTAAACTCCAGATGGCATTATGATTTTTTCTAGCCGAAGCTACAACATGAAAAAAAATTTGTATTGGCATCCCCATTCGCTGCCCAAGTAATCCGACTCTGAAGTCTAGCAGAATACAACTCATGATCCAAAATCTTTTAAAGTTCAACTTTTTGAGAATTCAATTTACCATGCTGATCAGAATTTAATATAGCTGATTGAGTAGAATGAAGAATAGAACTCATTTCTTCCTCCAAGTAGACAGATCTTTCTTTCATCTTTTGTGTTTCCATTTTAGTCCAAGACTTCACTTTTTCTTTTAGAATTCTCAATTTGAAGGAGAGATCGTTCATATCTTCCATCTGATCAGTCGAGCAAATAAGCGGCCATTCTGTTCGGATCAGGAGAATAAAGTCATCGTTACCAAGCCAAGATTGGTTGAATTTGAAGGGAAAGGTACACAGGTTATTGTGATTCATCCATTCAAATAAGGTCGGGAAATGATTAGAAATGCTGCTTCTGTGAGCCCAAACACGGTGACCAGGGAGGGAGCTCAAGAGCTGATAAGATAACAAAAATCGATCAAGTCTTTTGGATATGCCTTCTTCCCCCATCCTACCATTCCTCCAAGTAGGACCAGCAAAGGAGGGGGCCACATCCACTAAATGATGATCAGAGAAAAGCTTGGAAAAAAAGAGCCCACGGGGTCAAGATGAGCTTTTGATCCCCAAATTTCTGAGGCATTAAGAGTCAGATTCAAGTCACCAGCGAGAATAAGGTTAGGTAGCGAGAGGAGGCCACCAGAAGCAACAGCATTCCAGAAGGAAACACGGTTAAGATAAGGTCCATAACAATTGAGGATGGAAAGAGAGAAGGACGAGTCATGAATAGAAGCTTTTAGCAAGATACCCGCTAGAGTATGATAAGCTTTGCATTTGAGAAACTTCAGATTCCAACCAGAGAGGATCCCCCCTGATAGACCATCAGAACTGAGGGCACAAAACTCCCAGCCCGGACACAGCTTGGAAAAGGCAAAAAGGGCAGGGTAGGAGCTGGTCATAGTTTCTTGAAGGAGAACGATATCAGGAGAAAGGGACACAAAAAGTTGTCGAAGGTTTTTCTATTTGGATGAACCTCCCAACCCACGAACATTTAGGGAGAGTATACGCATCAGGTATCAAATTGCAGAGGGGTCGAAGCTCTAAGGACCCTATGAGGAGAGAGAGCAGGCTTACGTGCCGCATTTTTAAGTCTAGTTGATAAGGGCGTATAGGGAGCAGGAATGAGAAGCGCATCATCCGAAGGAGACGACTTCTTTTTTTTCCCCTTCTAATAGTGACATTCTCGAATCGGATGGAATCAAGGGGTAAAACATATGGAGACAGAGGAGTTTTGTCAGAGAAAATATTCAGGGAGTTTTGTAAAGTTGGATTAGCAAAGGACGAGGAGGTAACCGGGCTGCGAGGTGAGGAATCCAAAGTAGAAGGACCGGTGTTGATTAGTGGAGGGAAGTCCGAGTCGGAGAAGAGGGGACGAGTGGAGTCACTTTCCGTCGAAGGTGAAATAGTAATATTGACTAAAGGTAAGTCCGTAGCAGGACTGACAGCATCAGAGACCCGAGTAGGGGGATCGATAATCGAAGGGAGAGGGTTTAAGGGAAAAGGGAAGTGAGAAGACGTAGAAGGCTGCGAGGAAGAGACACCCATTAACAATGGAGAAGAACTGGACAGATCATCACAAGGGGGGGAAGGAACCGGGGACAGAGGTCGGGCTGCTTGCAAAGGAGAAACTCTTTCACCCGAAACACAAGAGGAAGGAGGAGCCTTATCCTGAGGGAAAGCCGCAGGCTAAGGAGTGCCAATTCTAGCAGTGAGAGAGTCCATCAACTCCAAATCCAAAACAGAAGCATCATCGTAAAGGGAGCAGGCATTTTTTAGCAAATCTAAAGAAGAACCGAGTGGGATAGTGGACGTTCTTACCCGAGAATTGCTTTGCTCACGAAGGGGAGACATATGATCATCAAACAGCTCTCGAAGATCGGGTGAGGCCCCAGCTTGTCGAAAAGATGGACATGACCGACGCAAATGACCTGTTGCCCGACAGCAGCTGCATCTAAAAGGGATGCCCTGGTAATCCAGCCTTTGTGAGAAGAGGCGCTCTCGACAGAGAATATCGATATCAGCTGGTAAACCTTTTGCCTTCCAGGAGGGTGCGGTTCCATAACGGGAAAGGAAGCCCAGGCATCAACGTCCACAAATGACGTCTTTTAACCCTTTCGCGTGCAGGATCAAAATGAACATGCCATCGATCAAGAATAAGAGAGCCCTTGCCCACATGCCACAACCGATTTAGAACAGTAGTAGCATGAGCATCTTCTAAAAACACGAACACAATCCAACCCCGAACCAAAAGGCTGATTGCAGGGACGTAAGTCAGGAAGGGTTTCCAATGTTCAGAAGCCCAATCGAACCAGTCCTTCTTATTCATCGAAGCGTATTCCAGCCTACCAATGAGAGCGCGCAAACATAATGCTTCCACTCTGTCCAAGTAGATGTCGCGGCCCACAACGTATCGGAGCTTGCCATCCAGAATTTTATGAGCCTTTGCTGTCCTTTATCGTCGGAAACGTGCAGCACGTTGAACTGCCGGGGGCTCGGAAGGCCCATCATGGGCTTCCAACATCAGGACAAGAAGAGGAGACCAAAGAAGGTTCGAGGGTCAAACAAAATCCAAAAACAACAATGATGAAGTAACAAAAAAAGCCCCCGATAATCGAGTGAAGAGCTGGAGTGAAACCCTAGTTAGGGTTAGGACACACAAGGGTTAGTATGCGTCGAATAACCCACACATAACCACATAGCCCAGAAAGCGACGACCGCTAGAAGGAAAAGCAATCCTGGAAGGACTGGGAGAAACCCCAGTCAAAACTCTCCAGAACAGAACATGACCACAGGTAACCACAGAGTCCCGGAAAGATAAAACCCAAGTTTTTGAAATCAAGGTTCAAAAACCCAAAGACGATATCAAACACCAGGTCAAGAAAGCGACAGTCGAAATGAGGACAACGACAGTCCCGAAGGATTGGGGTGAACATCAAAAAGAGACAAGGAGATTCCGTCAACAAAAGAGACAAGGTGGCAGAAAAACAAACCCACGGAGTCGCCGCGAAGGAAAAATACTGACAAGCCACATAGCCAGACCAAAACCGGCTAATATTTACAATTCCCACTTAGTTTAGACTGGTTGGTACTAGTCCTCAACCTTGAGTATGGACTCCAGTCGCCGGCGTTGGCCCAAGGGATAGCCAAAGACATGCAAAGTCAATAAATCCAAAAGATAGAGCACAGGAAACACAGAAGAAAACCCTAACAAGAAGACGAACCGGGCACTCAAGGACAAAGAGAGAGGATTCTTGTGAACAGGTTCAAATGACGAGGAAGCGATTGGCCGTTCCATGGCCCTTCAAATGGCGAGGAAGCGATTGGCCGTTCCATGGCCCTGCAAACCCTTCTTTCTACAACAAACCCTCCATGTTCGGTTACTTAGTGCATCCATCCCACGAGTTAACAAGCTCCTCGTTGCTCAAATGAACACACTACTTACAAAAGGGAAATGACATATCATGTAAATAAAATACACCATGTATTAAATAAAGTACACACTATATTAACAATTTTTCTAAAAAGAGAAATAAGTTCCTAAATAGACATCAACTTGTTATGGTGATGAAAATATCTACGATGACATATCATGTAAATAAAATACACCATGTATTAATAATTTTTCTATAACAAGAAAAAAAATACCCAATTAAGCATCTAACTTGTTATGGCAATGAAAAAACTTACGAGAAAGTAGACTCCACAAAAAATCATGATATTTCAAAACAAATTTCCAAGTTTTGAGACACATGAAACCTTCGCTCCTAAATTGGATGCTTCTTTCATAAACATGAAAGATACTTAATTTATGGATTTATAATGTTAAAAGAGTATTATTAGTCCCTGCGGATTATAGCGATCGCTTGGTCATCCGAACTCCGTTGACCAATATTTTTTAAAAGAATTTAACAAATGTTTGTTAAAGTTTTTCAAATTTGTGTTATTAAAATGAATTTGCTGAATATCAAAAATAATTTTATAATTTTCCAAAATTATTTTATCTGTTTTTTGATTGGTGCATGCAAAGATTTGACAAATTTCCCCTGCTAACTTATTAACTGAATTATAAAAATAAATTAAAAATATAAAATTAAACAAAAAATTAGAACTTGCCACATACCCTCATTCATTTAATATATATGTGACAAGTTAACATGGCATTGATCATGCATTTAATTCATTTATTAATGCATTAATATCGATGGTTAATATCAAATTCAAAGTTAAAGCAAATAGATGGACGGTTCTAAACCCGGCGCTGGGCTAACATGCGCACTCAAAGGTAAATCTTGATTTTCCATTGAGATTTGACACCTGGCCACGTGTTAACTACTCTATGGAAGCGAACAATGGAGGGTACAAAAATGTGTCAGTTCCGATTCTCCATTGAGGCCAGGTTTCCGAGGTATGGTTTCATGAGATCGGCGCTCAGCTCCTTGGCTCCATACGCCTGCTCCAGCTCAAACGTTTCCCGCTCCACCTGCTACCTGGACAGAGTTTCTTCTTCTGTTTGTATGTTTTTCTCCTGAAAGTGGACTTGTTAGTCAGAGTATCCTTATATATAAGACATGCTTAAAAGTATGTTTTTCCAGTAGACAACTTAGAATTAAGCTTGAAGCATGGAGGATTAAGATGTAAAATTAAGCTTGAAGCATGGAGGATTAAGATGTAAGTTTTTCCGGTAAACAACTAAGAATTAAGCTTGAAGTATGGAAGAATAAGATGTAATTTTGTCTCATTTTCTTTAATTCTAATGAATAGCAAGAAAATCATTTTTTCTTAAAAAAAAATTCACAAATAAATATATTTATTTAACTAAACATAAGTATCAAGCCTTCCAATAAAAAGCCACGAGTCAAAAACTCTACAAATTTAATGAACTTGGCGAACTATAACAATGTTCAACTTACACCAACACCACAATATATCTTCACCACCCATAATTAGCGATTTTCTAATTAATCAAAATAACATAATTAGCTATTTTCTAATAAATCAAAATAACAAAAAGGAAATGACATTTTTTATTCGAAACATGTCCCTATAAAATAAATCAAAATCAAAATCATATAACTTTTTGGCTTTCTTTTATAAAAATGACAAAACTACTTATCGACTATTAAAAAATGAAAGTCAAAATAAGAATTAATTTAAAAAAATTATCTTTACCTTTAAAAAAGTGATAAAATGTACGGCTCACAGCTTTGAACAAACTGAAACGCGCCATCAATCTGAATCATATTTTTTTGTCTATTTTGCTGCCGGATTCTGGCGATGTGGTGACCGGGATAATGTGCGCTTCAATATTCTTTAACAACGCCAGAAATTTGTATAAAGGATTAGTAATTCGGCGTCGATTTTGTTGTTTTGGTCGCTTTATTATTATTCTGCAAATTTTAACTTCTCTATTTTAACAATCGGACTTTATTTTGCATGAGAAATCATGTCGGAGCTCTGCAAAGGATACATTGCCCGTTATTTTCACCCAATCCAAGTTTGAACTTTAATATGGAGAAAAGGAAACTAATATTGTGAATTTGAAAAATGTGCACAAAGATAGGATCAAAAAATATATGGATAGCCAAAGACCCATAAAAATATGCAATAAATATTAGAGATAAGGTAATAAATATGCAATTTTTGCAAATCATTGCAAATTTCATGGGCTGTGCACATCGAAATATGTGCATATTACATGAGGATACCCACATAGAGACATCAGATATGTGTATAGTTTTAGTATTGTGCACTATTGCATATCTCCGACCTTACCAATCTCCGACCTTACCAATATTGTATCCTGCATCAACAAATATTGGAATTTTTTTAATCTTCCAACCGCAAGTAATAAATGTATCCCCTACTTACAAAGATTTTATGCAAAGCAACAAGCAAATATACAACATCTCTTTGAATTTCCTTGAATATGCAAGGTCCAACCGACCGAAGATCATATCTGTCAGCAATAAATGTTAATCGTATCTATTAGAATTTTCTTGAATTTGTATTTTTTTGGGGATGTGTGTAGCATTTAGGAATGTTTATTGCAGGTTAACTACATTGATTTCCGTCAAGGAAGCTTTCTAGATACGGTGGCAGAGGAAGATGAAGGTGCTAGAAGGAGAGAAGTTACAGACAGTGAAGGTTATCAATCATTTTTCGCTGTGAAGCAAGAGAGTTTTATTAGCTGTTTACTTTGGATGTGAAGCTGGAGTAACAAGAACCGTAACGAGAACCACTTTGATTCTGAAGGGTCTAAAGAATTTTCAGTTTCGCCATTCCTGTGTCATCTTGGAGCAAGAAAGTGCGGTCTTGGAGCAAGCAAGAATAGCAAGAAAACTATTCGCCTGTGCATTAGAGGTAAGCCTCAGAACAGTAAATATGTGACATTTATATTGATAGTCTTCGTAATGTTTAATTTTGTGTATCGTAAATAAAAATCAATATTCCAATAATGATTGTGACTTCCATGTTTTCATATTCATATACTTATATGCTACAAGATATAACTCTGTATATTGATTTTCTGTTGTAATTTGTATGTGTCCATACTCTTATCTGTTCATTGACCTTATAAGTGTATATATATTAAATTCTTATGGAGGTTGAACATACAGACAATAAACACTTTTAAGGTAAATATATGATCGTCAGATTACTAGCACGAAATTACTTGAAGTTTTTTGACGAAATCAGTTGGGAGTTTACCTCTAGTTATCATACGCATGTCACTTGCTGAACCCTGGTCCAGTTCGACTGTAGATACAAACGATAGCAGTGGTGGAATAAATTTCATATCCTCGGAAAAACTCATGAAAAACTCCAACCTGAGAACCCCAACTAATGGATAGTTTAATGAGACGAGAGCGAGCATCATTATAATCGCTGTAGCATTTTGAATTTAAACGATTCTCTTTCAGCTATCTACCGAGCAAGCAACAGGCGTTTAAGGCCTGGCAACAAACAGGCCAAACAGACTTCCCTACTGTTCAAGCTTCAGGCCGTCTGAATACGATAAGATGCCTCATCAGGGTTTCAAAACACACTATGCCGTAGAGGATTACAAAAGATCGACTTTTTTTTTGGAC